>JAJOOH010005389.1:0-12968 GCA_029582605.1 Solanum gracilifrons
CCGTCTCTATTCTCACAGAACTGTAAATGCTGATATAAGACAAAGCTTTTCATACAACTATAGCATCACAATAGAAACATCCTCACTTTCCACAATTGAATCCCTTGCAAACTGAGAGAACAATGATGAGGATCAAAGCTATCAGGATACCTAACACTATCAGCTTGATTTTCATGTTTTGCAGCCACATCTTCCTCCGTATTTGGGTTCCCGTGTTCCTGAAGTCCTGTGCCTGTTACAATCAAAGAAGCCACTAGCATTGGTTGGTGCTTTGTACAGATGGCACAAACTTCTTTTTGGGGCAAAAGAAACATGGAAACAACAGCCACCAGAACTCTATACAATAATGATGGTTAACTACAACAAAGTTGCTGCTTAAATGAAAACTGAAGCTAATTAATATCATAACAAATCTTTTTTTTTGGAGGGAGGATAAGTTGTCAACTAATATTATAATGAACTGATCAATTTGACAAGGATACATATAATATCTTTAGACGTCAGGCGGATATTGCCAACCATCAATGGTAGTCCATCTATACAGCACTAGAACACATCTCATTACAACATACAGAAGGGGGCAAGCAAACCGGTAAGCTTCTTTTACTCCTTTTTTATTTCTAATGCAGAAAGAAGTATAAGCTTATTTAACTTCTTTTGTGTAAGTTGAGGAAGATGTGAGCACCATTGTCTCCCAACATCATAGGGTTACGAAAAAGTCAGACTAATGGAAGAATAAGGTAGGCAACAATCAACCAAATCAAAGGCGACATCATCTTGTTGACAGGGCAACCCACCTTAGCCTATGGATAAGTTAGAATCCCATGCAATGCAAAAGGCAAAGATTTGATGAGCCCCCACCCCCACCCCCACCCCCCCAAAGTGAAGTTGGCACTCAACTCAGAATGAACTGAAGGACATCCAAAAAGGATGGTGGGTTGTTCACTTGTAGCTCACTTATAAACCACATAGTAACATTAGCAAAGAGTAACCTCAAGTTAAGATTAACATGCAAAAAGTAATAATGATATCCTATGAAGAAAGTTGTCCATATGAAGATTAAGCACCAGTAAGAGTCAATCCCATTACCAAATGGTAAGATAATACAAAAAGCAAACAGTAAAATAAAATTGAAACCATCTGATTTAAATTGTTCTCAATAGAAGGATTTAAATGCAAGTTTTAAAAAAATAAATATAAAATGATAACCTGGTGATGAAGGTTCTCTGTCTTATCAACAAGAAGCTCTATCTTCTCTCCACGATCAAGAACCTAGAATTTCGAACAATGATAACATACCACATCAACTCTCATGATGTCGACCAGTAGAGCGAAAAGCATAATAACACATGAAGGAAATATTTTGAAATGAGAAAAGCATTAGACGTAATCACAATAATCATTTCTTAATGGAATTTATGATTTGATAACCAAGAAATCCCCCTGAGCGCAAGTGACGCAAAGTTCAAAACTTGGGTGGATATTGAAGCCACCCCTCTACCCTTCTCCACTTGGATATCAGGCTTTTGTTTGCAGCAGAGTTGGAACTCGTAGCGTGCACCTAACCCGCACATCACTTGTTGTACTGTTACCACTAGCCAACCAACATCCTGGGGGGCAATATGTAACTTATGGATATTAATAATGGTTAATCATTTTTGATATAGAACCACTCTCCAAACAATCAAACCTATACTTAATACTGCCTTCTAGTTTACTGACCTATCCCGTCTATAAGAACCACTTTCTTCAACTTACAAGTTGAGAGCAATTGCTAATATAAATAATCTTTAACATTTTCCACTCTTTTTTAAATATGACAAACATTAAAACTCCAAATATATTGATGCTTCAGACCCATCCTTGTGATCACATTATAATTAGAACACTATGTAATTGGGTTGACAGGAGAAGACTCCCTTCAGTCTAATAGTTTATCTTGTAGAAATGCACCTAAAAATTATTCAAGTGAACTAATTAGTAAGATTGTATGTAACTATGTAATGAGTTTATATAATGCAATCTTCAATTCTAGGAAATGATGAAGATTTGAGAAGTTCACTCTTCACTGACGGAGCTTGCCTGAGATCCCATTCCGATGTAATCACTTCCCCTTTGTTAGTAAATTATTCCAAAAACTCCATAATTACAAGTTCTGAGCAGGTAGTCATTCTGCATGAATTCACCAACTTGCGCTCTACAAAATATTAGTGTTCTATACAAAAAAGATTGAGCTAAGTATGTAGTGCAGTGGAATGGAGTGGAGTAAAACATCAGTAACTATGCTAATGCAAGCTAGTTAGGTTCGGCTATATGAATCCTCAATATTCATTTCCCTCCATTTAGAAGTTAGCGTAATGATCAAAGAAAAATTTACAAATTTAGCTCAAGTATTTCTACAGTTGGCAGAAGGAATCTTCAGAAAAATTATGAATCACATAGTTATCCAGGATATGGGGATTCAATAACAACATCACATAAGTAAGGACTAATCAACCATCAAACGATAGATGAAGAGACATTTTACCTTCTCAATGTTTTCCATCATAACACCCTTAACTTCTGA
The DNA here is from genome assembly GCA_029582605.1 of Solanum gracilifrons. NCBI lineage: Eukaryota > Viridiplantae > Streptophyta > Magnoliopsida > Solanales > Solanaceae > Solanum > Solanum gracilifrons. The sequence goes on from JAJOOH010005389.1 coordinate 2,567, forward strand.
AACCTGTGCTTTCACCTTGGCAAGTTTGCTAATTTCCTCAGGATGTTCAGCACAATACTGCATATGCTCCTTCAACTTTGGGCTGCACTTAAAAGAGTACTGCAGTTAGATGACTCAACAGAAAGCTCTGCCTTCACACACCACTAAAGTAAGCTTTTAATATTAAATTACCCAAATTCCTTGTTCAGGCTATTAGGAGGAGCAGTCGCAGCCTTCCCACTCCCATATTTTGACATGAAATCATCCTTAATGCGCTCCAAAAACGCTATTGGAATTTGTCTTCCAACAGACTCCTCAGCAACCACACAGTATGCTGTAAGGAGAATTATAAAGTTAGCATAGGTAAGTCCATTAATCAGCTAAATGCAACATTGGTATATTTCTGGAAGTGCAAGAGAGCAGAATAACAAACGATTTTCTAATAGCACTCAGATTCTCCTCATAATAGCTATTTAATTCCATCGGTTAGACAGTCAGTTATGATTCTCTTCACTTGAAAGTAAATATAAAATCATCAGATCACAGTAAAGTAAGAAGCTAAGGAATTGCATCTTAGAAGGTGAAACATTCTCTTAAATGTACATCTAGTCTTTCTTTCCCAAAAAATGCTTTCCAGTTGCTAAGAATTATGAAATAACCAGTTGACTAATGATGATCACAGATTTCACATTGGTGCCTCCAAGCTACTATAAGTAACTGAAAACAGTTAACAGTACATCTCACGAAAAGATAACTGTGACTTCAATTCCGAGTGGCATGACAAGCTGTACAAGAGAGAAGGACACAAGACGACATGGAAATTAAAAATATCAAAAAGGCAAATCAAATGATCTTGACCACCCGTCTCTTTTTTCCTCCAGTGGACAAACATAAAACATCCAAGAAATGTGATAGAAAAGATACATCTGTGTGTGGGTGGGGGTTTGGGTTTTTAATCTACTACATGAACGTAGTAAAAATTTTGCTTCTCTTCACTTCCTTTCTCTTCTATCTTTATCCCCCCACCCCCACCCCCTCTCAGACTCTTTTTTCCCCTTATCTTTATAAGATTCAACCCACCAAAATTATTCTTCTGTGCTAATTTTAGTTTTTGGCCAGAAACCTCTTTCTCCTTGCATTATATTATTCTAATGCAAGTGATTTCTGGATCTGTGGAGGGAAGAAGGAAAAGAGAGTTTTGGAGCAGGGTAAACAAATGGAAAGAAAAGATTGGTTGAGTTTGGTTTTCTTTTTATAAGATAAAAAAAAATTCAGGAGAATAAATGGAGTCCAAATTGTATTTGGCCAAATCAACCAATTGATGTTGAAGATAAAAACTCTGTGTTACAGAGAGGGTGGGGGTGAAGAGAAATTGGAAGTAGAATTGAGAGGGGGGAAAAGACAGAGTGACAGGGAATGAACATACCAAATGATGTTGAACAGTCGGGCTATTATTGTGAAAAGACCAAAAAGTCTCTCTTTGTTATGCAATGTAATAAGCAATTAAGCGTATTTAAGGAAAATAAAGAATGAACATTGCAAATCTTCCCAGTGCCCATCAAGTCTTATACAGAGGGAAAGGAATCCCATAGCATTTTTTGTATCTGTTGCGATTTGAACCCTGCTGTCCCATCCCCCATGGTTTTCATCCTAGCTCAAAAATATTACCTAAAGCGATGAATTCAGGTGCATTTGATTATTCAGTTTCACTTTTGCATCTTAGACCAGTATAATAAAACAGAACTCCAAGAAGATCATAAATCTGAACCAACTCTCAAATCTAGAACACTCACTCCAAATAAGACCTAATTGAACAATTTTATTAACAAATTGAAACAAAGTGATGCATAACCAATCAGTACATCTTATTGCTTATCAAGCAAATATAAATGAACCAAAGTAGTAAACTCATCCAACTTCAACAACCAGTCAGAGAAGTATGAAAAGAAAGCACTAATAAGATGATAACAATTATAATAGAAAAGGAACTATTTCACTTTACCACCAAAGAAAACTGGGAAATACCCCTTACAAGCAAAGAACAAACGTTAACACAATCGTTCCCCTCCCAGAAAATCCTGAAGTTCGCGGTAAAATGAATACACAAAACTTAATCCACAGAGGAAACTGATCTACAAATCCACTGATCCCTTACATTTCCCCTAATTTCAGATGCAAGAATAAAAAATTCTTCCTAGCACACAAAATCCGGGAACCCCCAATACAACCAGGAATTTGGGTGAACTTCACTCTCTCTACAATCAACAACATATAATGATTGTTCACAGTACTAGAATTAATTAAAAGATCAATTTTAATCCCAGTACTAGAGTTAAATCATCATATTTCCGGATTAAGAACAAATTAAATGAAGTTAATACCATAAACCACGATTTTCAGAAACAAAAAACACAGAACGATAATTACTCAAAATTTCTTCGATCCCTTTATATCTACATCAATAGAAACAACCCCAGAAACAGAAACAAAAACATCAACAGAAAACAAGAGCTTTGTGGGGAAGAGAACTGACTGAATCCATTATCAACAAGGTAGTTGAAGGTATGACCATCACAGTTATAAGTGAACTTGTTATTGGAAGCAGGCAGCTTCTGAAGACACTGATAAGCTATGGAGTTGAAGTTACCACTGAAATCTGTGTATTCAGCCAATATAACATTCCCACGACCGACAAACGCATAGATCAAAGCCTTCTGTTGACCCATTTACAACCGATTTCTTGCTTTTCCGGTGGATCGCCGATCTGGTTTTGTGGGTTTTCTTCGATTTTGCTTAGCAAGCAAACAAAGAAGAATTCAAAGGTGAGAAAAAGTGTAGACTAATAGACTCCTCTATATCCTTGTGCCCTTTTTCTCTCTCTTGATTTTTAGAGAGAGAAAGCGAGTCCACCACTATACAAAGGCAAGTGACCGAAAGTAGCTCAATATTATATCGAACACCATTTTCTAATTTCTACTAAATGAAAACTTATTTTTTTTTTTTTTGCAAATAAACCATTATAAAAATGATGAAAATGTTATTATTATAAATTTAAAATAATTTTTTTACACGTAGAAGAACGAATGACAAAATAAACATGAGAAAGAAGTTTGGATTCCATTTTCGAGAAGGGTATATGTATCAAATATTTTTAAAAATATTAAGTAAGAATAAAGCAAAAGAAAATTTGATCATATCAAAAGTAATGATTATAAATTAGACATATAAGCTGAAAAAGCAATAATTGATCAAACAAGGTCTTAATAAACCGACAATATTTTTAATTTTGATCCCTATTAGAACCTAAACTTCATGGAATTTTTTTTATATGTATAGATAAATTTCTTAAATATACTGATAGAATAAATATTCATGAATAAATAAACATTTTATTGATTTTTAATTTTTTGGAATGAAAAAGTTCATCAATCCAATTTTATTTTTATTTTTTTGATGACAAGGAAAACCCGCAGTCGCTACCCTTTGGGTGCGCATAGGATAAAACCCCCGCTCCTATGCAATAGCTCGCAAACCACATAAGAGGGGTAACCCGCACTAGGCAAGCCCGGCACGATGAGCTCAACCCAGAAGGCAAACCCCTTGCTTTCGCTGGCAAGGGGTTTCGAACTTGAGACCTCCAACATGGAAGTCCCAAGCCCAAACCACTGGGCCACCCCGAAGGGTTTATCAATCCAATTAATCATTCTTTTATTTTCGTAGAGCTACAAAATCCATGACCTTCCAAAAGAAATGTATGGTCCATCCTTCGAGGTGGCTCAATGGTTTAGGCTTGAGACTTTCATATTGAAGATCTAAAGTTCGAAACCTCTTGCTGTAAAGGATTCGCCTTCTAGGTCGAGCTTGTCACACGAGTTTGCTTAGTCTGGGTTAACTCTCCAGTGTGGTTTGCAAGATATTGCATAAGACCGGGAGTTTTACCTTGTGCATCCCTAAGGTAGGGATGGCAATGGGGCGGGGCGGGTTGAGCTTAGCCCCGCCCCGCATAGACCCGACCTGCATGAACCCGCCCCGCATAATTTTTTAAATATTTTCTTTTTCTAGTTATGTTTGATACTAAAAATAAAATTCATAAAAATAAATTCATTTTTTCATTACGTTGTATTAATTTAATAGGATAATGACTTAAAATCTTATTTTTTAGAGGTCAATTGGGAAACATGTAAGAAATTGTATTATTTTTTATTGAACCATTTTTATTTATTATCTTGAATATTTTAGTAGTTTTAATGAAACTATCTTAATAAATAATGTTATATCACTTTTATAACATGTAAAAAGTTAAAATTAAGTTTGAACCCACATAAATCACATATACCCGCAACCCGCCCCGCCCCACATTAATTTTTAAAAAACCTACTTCAACCCGCCCCACCCCATATAGCCTTAAACCCACCCTGCATCCGTCCCGCCCCATATAGCCTTAGAATTTCCCTTTGTCATTAAAAATTGTAAAAAGCTAGAAAAACACTATTCATAATAGGAAGGCAAGGAACACTGCCTTGTTTATCATAATTTTCAAAAGGTTTCCAAGGAACAGAAAAGCTAACAAAATCACAATATCATATACCTTTACATTTAACTCATTCACTGAAATAATGTTATAGATTCACTGAAGTGAAGGTTACATAATAAGAAGAAAAAAATGGGAGTAGCAAATACAAATTTGGTCTGAACAAATGGAAGGCCTTAAAATCTGAAAATTGGCTAAAACTCTAAAACCAAAAAACATAACCATACATGGACAAGTTATTAGGCAGGATGCTGGGACAAAAATGTTCATAACTTGTACTGCAAAAATGTTCTACTCAGAGAAAGATTGCAGTTGGATTGCCTGGTGATGGTGGATTCTGCCTCACGACTGCAGCATGAGGCCCTGCTCTCTCCAGGGCATCGTCTATCATAGATAAGATCTCCAATCTCTCGAGACCAAGCTGTCTTTTGATCAAGTCTGAGTTCTTCTCAAGGACTTCAATCTCACCAAAAGGAAGCCTCAAGTCCAACGCTTGAACCCCAACTGCCAACACTTCGTCTTTCTTGAACCTCAAGAAAGGCATACAGAGCTTTTGTATTTGTTTGAAATTGCCTTGCTGTGCAATATCACTCTTCTGCAATTCGGAGAGGATTTCTTTATCAGGTGCAAAGGAGCCGGTTGAAGTGTCAAATTTCCTCTGCAGAATCCCCAAACATTCCTTTTTCCACCCACCATACTGCTCATCCACATATATCAGCCCCACGGTAGGTTTGTTTTGGCTATTCAGATTTACATTTCCTTTCTTTGAACCAGAAACCTGCTTCTGAAGTAGCTTCCTCATCGAGATAATCATGTCTTGCAAATATTTGTTGGCCTTCTTAAGGGTAAGATCTGGCAAATCAGCCTCAGGCCACCCCGCTTTTATGACATAACCATCCTTCTTCAGAAGCTCTCTCCAGGCATATTCAGCATAGTGTGGGCAGATTGGAGCAATAAGTCGCGTTTGAACATCCATAAATCGCCATAGCAAATCCCGGTTCATGCCTCCTGAACCACAGGAAAGCCTGTACTCATCTCTGGCAGCCTGAAGATCATAAAAATCAGTTTTCAGAGCTTCCCGAAACATGTATTCACTATAGTTCTTCTCTGCAGTCCTAACTGCAATATTAATTTCATTAGCAAACACACGGTCTGCATATGTGGATGGTGGCCCATTTCTTAAAGATGGCTCTGCAGAAAGAACCTCCTGCATCCATGCTGTTTCTTTTGTGAGATGTAAGATGGCAGCATTAGCTGTTTCAAAGACAAAGTTAGCATCGTCCATCCCATCACCTGCATCTGCAAGAGCAAAGCGTGTGGCATCAGCTGAAAACTCTTCAATTGCCTGCCGGAGTGTTCGGAAATTTCCAGTAGACTTGGACATCTTCTCAGAGTTGAGCATTATATGCCCATTGCATCTGAAACCACGCGGCCAGTGATGTTTAGGGAACATGGCAGTGTGGTTATAGATGCAAAAGGTAAGATGATTCTGAATAAGATCCTTGCCAGAAACTCTGAGATTGAACGGATACCAGTAGTCAAATTCCTGCTTCATCTCCTTGAGAAGAGAAGAAGATATAGAAGAATTTTCAGGAAAAGGTCCATTACAGAACAAGAATTCCCAGATCTCATCGGTCAGCTGCTCTGGTTTCACTGAAGAATGATCATTACCATACATGTCCCCTTTCTGCAAGAAATGTGCCACAGTGTAATATGCCATATAAATTGTGGAATCAGACAAGGACTCAACTAAGAAATCCTCATCCCAAGGAATACGAGTTCCCAGCCCAAAATTGCGAGAGCAAGCCCACTGATTAAGCCAACTAAGAGTGTGTTCAAAACCATGCCGTGTCTCATCAGAGTAGAGATTCATACTGGCCAAACACTCTTCTGCAGCTTTCCTCCATTCTGATTCTCCATAAGTGAGATACCACTGATCAGTTAAAGCCACAACACACTCATCCCCAGATCTCGACATGACCTTCTTCTCAGGTTCACTATATATTACCGCTTGATTCATCTCCAAAAGGTTGCTCCTGATCAGACCTTTTGCTTCTTGGACTTTCATACCAGCAAATTCTCAAACAATCATGGTTCCTTCGTAAAACCCACCCTTGTAAATTGTTTTCTTTGCCTCATCAAGCTTATCTCTCTCATTCTGGCTCTTGATTTTTTTTTCAATACAAATTCTCTCAGCTGACCTGTCTCCAAAATCTGGATGGTTGATAATTGGGACTATCTCAAACGGCAAGACCCACTCATCCTTCACACCAAATTTGGCCCTGAAAGCTGGCTTTGACTTCAAATCATGTAGGGCCATATAATCATCGGGGGAATCACTAGGAACACTAGTTACAATTCCTGTACCTTTTTCAGTAAGGACAGATAGCATGGGCAGAGTGTATATTGTCTTATTAAATGCCAAGGGAGACCTCAGGGGCAAACCTATAAGATCTTGACCAGACAATTCAAGCAAACAACTCGGCCTCTCAGGGATCCGAGACAACCTCTGATAGGCTAGATTAAGAGCTGCCTTATAAGTCAACACAAAAGCCTCAGTATCATTAATCTCAAACACCCCATATTTTCCTTCAGGCAAAACCCAAGCATTTGTTTGCCCATACATGGTCTCTGGTCTCAGTGTAGCTGCTGTGAGATATACGTTTTTCCCCTCCAGAACACTCATCTTTGGTGGAAAAGGTGGGAGAACTTCCATCTTGATAAGAGTGTACTCCTGAGGGATAACTCCTTCACCAGAAGCGCGGTCATGGTCGGCACATGGCTGACCATCTAGGGGGGAATATACGGTGTACCTGAGATCTTTAACAATCTTCCCAGAGGCTTTCAGCTTCCGCATTTGCCACCGTACAAACGAATCAAAGTACGGATTCATATCAGTTGTAATAAAAGTTCTACACCAATCACAACCCAAGCCAAACTCCTTCAGATCCTCTACAGCTAGAGGTGGAAAGTATGTTAGCCAGTAATATGGGTCTGTAAACCTTGCAATTTCCTCGTCAGACAGACCATAACTCCTCATTATCTCCCACTGGTACTTAACACCCCCAGTCTTTGCAAGAACCTTTGATTTCTTTCCTTTAAAGTTTCCACCCGGCAAACCCTGATTTCCTTCAGCCTCAACCTTCACTTCTGTTTCAACACTCTCCTCTTCCTTCACAACAGGAAACACGGGTGGGTTCCCAAACCTTGATATCTCCCTCGAAAGCTTATCAGCAGATGCCTTTATGGGCATTCCTGTGCAGTGAAATGCAAAAGGCAAAAGAACACTAGCACCTCTTAATCGGTGATATGCAGCTGCAAATTCAAGCTTTGACAATGAAAAAGCATGGCCCAAATGTAGATATCCATTCATCTAAGGGAAAGGGAAATTCCCAAAGAACTTTTCACCCACTTTAGGAGGTGATTCTTTAGGTTCAGCTCTGAAAACATCACCTTCTGTCCACCACTTATGAACCTGTTTCTCTATGTCTAACAATTGGTTCCTTCGGGCAAAACTTCTGCCACCTTCTTCTGCCATCACTTCTCTATCAGCAAACCCACAGAATCTGCATAAAATAGGAAAAATCATGTTAAGAGAACATCTTCAGAATTATATCTTCACAGATCATCAAGACAATTTTGAATAGATAACGCAACATCTTTGCAAGAACATGCACACTGGAAAAAATGTACAAAAGGAACATCATGTTCTTGTAGGAAACAAATTACACGAACCCCAAGCTAATATCGCATACACAAATAAATATGATAAACTAACATAATGGAACACTACGATAACCAAAATAAAATCTTAGGTAATAACAAGTGATCTGACACATCAATTCCATACACTTCAGAGAATACCTGAGTCGTGAAGTGATCTAGACCGCGTCTTCCTCAGGAAGAACAATTATGGAACAGAGCAATAGTAGACCATTTACCATCTCCTTCAATAAACCAACAAATTGCTAGGAAGACAAAACAACCAAACAGCTGGAGCACAATGGAAAGTGGAAACTGCTTATTTTGTGATAAGGGTATTAACAGCAATCAATTATAATTCATGAAAAATGAAATTACAACCAGTACAAACATTGGATAACAGCTTGCAGAAACTTATAAGGAGAGTAGTAATTCACGCAATGTTAGAAGCATGTAAAGTTTCAATTAAGGCCCTATATGCAATGGAATCAACTGAAAAAATCAGCAGAATATAATTAGAAAAAGGAAAAACTTTACGGGCCACCTCACCATAAAATGCAGCTGAAAAATCATTAGAACAATTAAGTAAACGAAATACTTCAAAAACTAATATAAACAATGAAAATAGAAGTAACTCATCAATGAACACACCCAAGATTAAGGCTTTATGATTCAATTCCGCAAAAAGATGATGGCTATGAAATACTTACTACTATGAAAGTAACTTATTCATGAACCTACCAAAGATTGGGACTTTATTATTTGTATTCAACCTAAGAATGATGGGCATTTGGAAAATGACAGAAAATCAAACATATCGATCTGATTCAAGAAAATCAGTACAAGTACTAACAAATACTACTATAATTCAAGAATTGAGAAAAAAAAATAGTGACAAATAGGAAAAAGTTTTTTACCTTGATTTGCTTAAATTGAAGGGGAATATAACATGTGATATAAATTGCTTGGGCTGAAGTGAATATCGCCTCAGTATATGAGACGCCACAGTGAAAGAGTGAGGATCAAAGTAGAAGAATTACGTTTAATAGGGTTTTAGCATTTTCTTTCGTTTGTCTTTAGTTTTACCACTGTAGTCTGTATATTCTAAAAGGTCCCACCAACCGTAGCATTAGCCAATTTGGCCCCACTAGATTCTGTTATCTACGGTTGCTTATCGGTTAGTTGGTTCCGATTTTATGTATTATTATTGGATATCAATAATCGAATCAATAAGATATTCGTTATTAATTTTTAGTTAATTAGTTTAAACTCTCAATAGTCACTAATTTGAGTCACATGAACGAAAAATCACATTTGCTTTTGTTAAAATTACAAGATTAGGACATATGAATCCACGTGAACATCTAAATAATTAAGATAATGTTTTTAGATTCGCACCATGAATGATTAGAACTATATTTAAATGTATGGTTAAGCAAATGAACATATATACATTTACTCTTTCGTCCAAGAGTTCTAAAAACTCCCTCAAGCACTCTCCCCTTTGCCTTTGTTTATATGGCAATTTGGCACATCATAGGACCAAACTCTTCACTGAGGCTTCTTTAACTAAAAACTATTTCATCATCTGTAAACCTGAAAGAACAACAATGAATTGACTAAGAAGGAGACATATTTAAATTGCTACTAAGTATACAGTATAAGCAAAACTACAAACAACAAGCTTTGTCAAGCAGAGAAACAAACAACTTGCGCGAGTTAACAGGCTAATGGATCTCCATTATACATAACTGCGAGTTAGAGGTATTTATCTCATATTAGCGCTAAGTTCTCTATAAAGCATTCAATACCTATACATGCATGTTATGTTGTACTCGGAGTATTGTCAAGAATATGTGCAGCCTAAGTAGAGATAGATTCAGGACAGACGTTCGGATGAAACACATTTTCCAATACTTACTCCAGGTAACTAGGTGATCAGCATTAATAATGTGTAAAACATTTCCTATAAACAGTAGATTTACCTTCCATCATCATCGAACTGATAACAAGTGCTCCATACTCCAGTAAAGTGGAGAAAAATGGCTGCCATATGATCGAGATCAGAGATGCCTCAGGCTGACCAATTCAATATCAAATATGACCGTTCCCAATGTTGCGCCTTCTCCATTTGCAAGACGGGTTGGGTTGAAAATGGTAGTAAAAAGTCTTTGCCGATCGAAATACTGA
>JAJOOH010005390.1:0-13711 GCA_029582605.1 Solanum gracilifrons
TTGATACATTAATCTGATGCACGAGATACAATAATATAAGCGCTGATACACTAATCTGATGCGCGAAAATGAGAGATTTTGGAGATTTGTAAAACTTATAGGGAATAATGGTAATAAGTAAACTAAAAAGTGAGATTTCTATAATTTTTCCTTAATTAATTAGTAATAATTCAGATACACAGTAGTGCCATTTGTTGTTGCTTGAAAATTTTTGGAAGGAATTCAAATTTATAGAGAAAAAAATAGGAGTTGCGATATCGAAGATACTTAAAACCAAAAAAATGTTAAAAAAGTGATTTTCTCCTTAAATTATACATTTCGATTACGTTCTTAATTAATCACTTGTTTTTTATGTATCTGACTTAAATATATTTCAAATGCATATATTTGAAAGTGTCAGAATTATGTATCCAACATTCGAGTTCTGATAGAAATAGTAATATTTGAAACTAACATGAAGAGAAGTAATTTGCTCTTATTGTTTACCCTTTTCAATATTTATATGCCCAAGTTCTTTAAGCTTTTCTAAGGGTCCGTTTGACCATAGAGATAAAATCATGATATGAAATCATAGGGTCAAAATTAAATATGTGGGTAGGTAGATAATACATAGGGACGCGAGAAGTGGTGCCTCCTCACAAAGAAGTTCGGAGTGATTCGGTTCGAGCGATTTTTTTATAAAAAATATAGGTCGTAGCAAAATCGTAAGATCGTGTAGATAACTTCTCAGTTCATTCCATTATGTCAATCAGGCTAGATACAAATGAAATAGTTACTCTCATTCTGACATCTTTTTGAAAATTATGTTTATGATAATTGAACATTATATAAGTACATTTAATCTGCATGTCTTTATTCCACTCCTGTCAATCTTTCGATCATTCATAAAGTTTCAAGAATAACATACGCCTTCTCGCAACAACCCAAATGTGCTTTCAGACATGCTGAGCTCCACATATTTTTGTACAATCAAAAAAGTTCGATTCCGTAAAAGATGAGATTAGTAATGACAACTAGCTGAAATTTCATCGACATTTTTCTTTTTCTTTGAATAATCTATTCTCATTATCTTTAATAAGTAAAGTAGTCAAATCTACAGGTCCTTAGTAGCATTGACAAATGAAAGCAAATCTTTTCATTTTTCTTCTATAATCTATTATATAATAGAAAGAAAATTCTTATTATTTTATTTAGACCAGCATGACAAACAACTCTTCCACTTGATTTTGAGGTGCGAAGAGAAAATAAAATTTTCCTATGACTTTCATTTATTGATCCCGGCCCAGAAAGATATTTGTCAACTTTGTTTGGACACATTATTTTGACTATTACTTATTTTTCCATCCATTATTTAAGTTTCGAACTATTAAGAAGGGCGAAAGATAGGGTAAAACATTTTCTAATACGTTTGACGTGAAAGATATTTATCTTTCACACCACAAAATTCAAATAGACCACAATTAATTAATTTAATGTTTGCTAGGGGGAATGTACCTTAGTGTATCACGAGTCTCATGTGTTTTAAAATTATTTTCACATGCTAAAGTCACTCCAATTTGATTGATGAAGACTTATTTCACACTGTGAAAGACCTGACAAAGAGGACACTTTTTAAATAAGATTTTAACAAACATGAAAATCAAATTAGGTTAACTATATGATTTCTCCAATTTATTGAAAGTCAGAATTGATGAATTTAGTGTGGTACAAAATTAGGGTATTGTCACATCTAGTGTTAGTCCTTTCTCTTTATTTAACCCTACCAATTTGGAATTGATTTTTTTTTTAGATAGTCACCCATTTAATAGTCAATATTTCAGAAAATTAAATTTTTTTATTTCAATTTTTTTCGATAAAAAATATAGCTAAAAACAAAGAAAAATGATTTCACTTTCGAGTAAAATATCTATGGCCAGCCTCACGTCTTCCCATGCTCTACTTAGTTGTCTCAATAACATCGATTTTGAACTATGTTTGTCTAAAATAATAATTATTGATCGAGTGAATATCGAGAAATCAACTCAACGAATTCAATTTATTTGATACTTTTGAAGTTTTAGAATATTTCAGGCTTCCACGTAGAGCATTGAATATACCACTAGTAGTTTGTAATACATCATACAAAAGAAGTAAAATCTAACTCCACTTGCAAAACAATTTTCTATTTATTTATTATTCTACGTATGTTTGCGTATTTTAGTCATTATGGATAAGTTATCTTATCTTTTTCAAAATGAGGCAATCTACAATTTCTTTTCTCATCTATTTGTTACTACATCATGCCTTTAAATTTGACAAATGTTTAACAAAAAAGAAAAATAATTATACGTGACATATATTGTTTGTTTCGATTCAACAGATTTCATAAATTTTCAATTAAGTTACACCTTTAATTTATCGAATTCAAAAATGCATGTACATATTTTGTGAACTTATGTTAATTTTATAAGATTCTTACTTTCCTAATTAAGGTGTTATGTGCACCTCTCTTCTTCAAAGACGTTTAAACCTTGAAATTTATTGGTCGTCCTTCTCTTTGATCGGTCCTCGTTGGTCAGCCCTTTGTCAAAGGCCTCACATACAACTCTTATTGTTCGAGCTAGTAAATTAATTCATGCAATAGTGATTAATTCAAGAGTAAAAAATAATTAATTTCTTTTAGGATAAATTAGTTAAATGCTTAAAGAAAGCCAAAAAGTAGTCAAAGTGGTCAATATATACAAACCTAATTAGTAATTAGTATATTATCTTCTTATAAAAGATGAGAAGAAAGTGGGATAGAAAGATGGAGAAATGTCTTTTTGATGACAATTGTCTAGAAAAGATTAATATATATATTCACTAACTTATGCATTAAGTTGTGCTGTTTTCACATCTTTTTGCATCATAGAGGTGATAAGACTCCTACCGGTATCAAATGGTAATTAAGAAAAATATAGTTTATTTTATGAGTTAACAACTTTAATAGAACATCTACAAACATATATAGTTTAATTTATAGTTTATTGAGGAATTCATTCCAAAAACTCTCTTTTAACATCACCACCCAACTCCTACCCCGACCCGAGTTCTCGACTCCTGACCCAGGCCCGAGTCCTAGGTCTCAACTTCAACCCCAACTCGAGTCTCGAGTCCCAATTAGTACCAATTGACTCTCATCCTTAGCCTGAGTCTCAAGTATCGACCCCTGACCTTGACCCGAGTCTCAAGTCTTGACTCTGGACCCTGACCCGAGTCCTAAGTACCGACTCCCGATCCGAGTCCTAGGTTTAAAGTCTCGAACCCGATCCAAACTCGACTCTCGATCCCAATACTTCTTTATAATTTAATTCAAATAAGTATTCAATTTAATTCAAACATTACTTTTTAAAGAAGTATTATTCCTTTGTTTCAATACATATTTAAGATCATAAATTTAAAGGACATTATAATACTCAAATCATAAATTTTAGTTTAAAAACTCAAATCCAAATTTTTTTCTTTAATTTTTTTTTTTTGATTTCATCTTAAATCAAATGAATACAAACAAATTGAAACAAAGTATATATCATCTCCAAATGCCTACTAGTTTCGACATTGGAGGTGTGAGTGGCATAACCACATATAGAGAAGGATGATCAGTCAAACACTATTCATCAAAAAAATATATAGAAAATCGTAAAGAGCGACGTGTCCTAGGAAGAAATGGTGGCAGATTATGAGGGGTTGCAAATTGTACACAAGTTTTTCAGGATAAACAAAATCCATATGTTTCTTTCAACAAATCATATGTTGTCCTTCTAAATAGGAAATATAATTAAAAGGATATGTATATCTATACGTGGCAGTACTTTAGTGGACAAACACTTTCATAACATTTCACCAAACCAAAAATAAAAAGAATATTGTATATCTACATCCATCAAATTATAGAAAGGACAATTGCATTGAGGGTGCTTTTAATTTGATGTCGGAAACTTGAAAAAGCCATTGCAACTACATGCATGTTTATACCATTTTGGATGAAGTAATCCCATTCTTTCTTGTCTATTCTATAGTAACGTTCAACCACTTGACTATAAAGAGAGAGACGCGTTCAACTATTTGATTGTAAGGACATGAATTTAGGTGATAAGGATACAAAATATATGGAAATATTGTTCAAGTAGATGTTCAAGAGTACATCCTTTTAGTAAGGGCCTTATTCAGAACCCTATCGAATCACATCAAAAAAGATATTTGCGAAAATAACGTACTTACAATATTTTTAGAATAATAAATAAAGAGAACATTGTGTTAAAAGCAATTTGGATTCATATCAATTTCTAATAGCTTTTTGAACGCAGAGATTTTTACATAGACATACTTAAGAGGCCAAGATAGACAACGAGAAACATATGTTTGCACCCAATAATTGAGGAATCACTACAACAAAAGAGATCTATAAAAATATTTAGCGATAATTGAGTTAATATCATTATAAAAATATTTAGTGATAATTGAGTTAATATCATTACAAAAATATTTTGCGATAATTGAGTTCGTATTATATTATTACTAGTGAAATTCTTTATTCGTTGTAGTAATTGTTAATAATTTTATTTTATTTGCCTTTTTCTTTTATCATTGAACCGCCTTAATATAAGTTTCATTATTTATTAGAAAAGAAGCTCATGGATTACCATGGAAGCCTAAATAGATCCCATTGCAACGCGTGTATATATTCAAGGTTATAAAAGAATCAATTCTTTATTCATTACATATTTATTATAATATATAGTAAAAAGCAACAAGTGGAATTAAAAAAGAAAAAGAAAAACTTCTAATTAATTAAAGGAGAAGAAGAAATAAAAAGAAAAGAAAACATTTCCGGTTTGTAATAAACTAACCTATCATAAGGATTGTGCTAGAGTGGTAAGTACCCTTTCATTCTTAATCAAGAGATCTTGAATTAGAATTTCCTTGAATACGCAATTGACTTTATTAGAAAGCACTTTATTCTCAATGTGAAATTTTCAACGCGAGTTCAAATTTAATCGGACTATAATACTAAAAGCATATCATAAATGGGATGGTGGGGTTATCAACCTTTACATTTATTGTTTAGGTCATTAGTCAAACAATACAAGACAAAAAATAAACCAACTAAAATATCACTTCTTCCCTTCTCTTCTTTCTTATAATTATCTCCCATCTTTAGTTTATATATCTCACCCCCTTAACTAGCTAGTTATAAAATTTATTTGATGTTCTTATTATATAAGCTACCAAATTTTAGGTAATAATATCACATCTATTCATCTTCTCTTCTAAAAAAAGTGGAAGAAGTTCATCAATGGCAAATTACACCAAAAAAAATTGAAATTGTTTCTATAAGGGGGAGGTTCTAGCCTTTGTACTCCAATTGAGAGAACTTACAGGAAAAGAAAAAAATAAATAAATGGTGAGTTCATTCCTCTTGTTTTCTTCTTTTTGTATATATATATTTACTCAATTAGTAGTTTCACTAATTACATGATTTGTGTTGTAGGAAGTGGAAAGCCAAAGCAAACTAATTAGCACAAATTGGGAAGGCTATGTAGATTGGAGAAATAGGCCAGCACTTATCAATAGACATGGTGGCTTGGTGGCTTCATCCTTTGTCTTAGGTAAATTATTTTTTAATAATCGTAGTGTTCGAGTCAATTTATGCACATTTTACTTAATTTTTTCATCAATATAGGTAGTGGAAGATTCCCCATCAAAACTTTAACGAATTCATGATTTGTATGTTTTAAAATAACCTTAGTGTTTGGATCAACTTAAACACATTTTGCTTTATCGACCATCAAAATTTAGACAAATAAGAAAAAAAATCATTGTTCATGGTGTAGTGATAAACTCAATTTGGGATGTTTATCATAAATATGTATCAAGGTTTTTTTTTTTCAAGATTATTTTGATGAATTTTAGAGAATAAAAAGTACATCCTCGATCCCGTTTCAATTTATATGATTCACTTTCGTTTTTAATCAATTTTCAAAAGAATGACACATTTCTATATGTCAATACTATATCATACAAACATCTATAACTTGTTTTAGATCATAACTTTCTGTCTCTCTTTCTGAAGCTTCGTGCCAAGTCAAGTTACATCACATAAATTGAAACGAAAAAAATAGTTGACTTTTTTTCTTTCTAATTTCAGTGGTGGAGGTGTTGGAGAATTTGGCATATCTAGCAAATGCAAGCAACTTGGTGATGTACTTGTCTGAGTACATGCACTATTCACCAACCAACTCAGCAAATTGTGTGACTAACTTTATGGGAACAGCCTTTCTGCTTGCTCTTCTTGGTGGCTTCTTATCTGATGCTTTCTTCACAACTTATCACATCTATTTGATCAGTGCATTCATTGAATTTCTGGTAAATTATCTTCCCTTCCAATCCTTTGAGTTTTTGGTCCCCTCTTGCTTTATCGTACCCTAAAAGTTCGTCTGTTAGATCAACTTATGCATACTTCAACTAAATTTTGTGTGCATCTATTGTTTTTCATCAATATAGATATCGAACCCTTCCAATCCTATCATTGTTTATTTTTTGGTCCCCTCTTGCTTTATCGTACCTAAAAGATCGTCTACTAGATCAACTTATGCTTACTTAAACTAAATTTTGTGTGTATCTATTGTTTTTTTTTATCAATATAGATATCAACCCTTCCAATTCTATGATTGTTTAATTTTCGGTCCCCTCTTGCTTTGTCATACCCTTGAAGATCGTTTGTTGGATCATCTTGTGTGTACTTTAACTAAATTTTACGTATATCTGTTAATTCTCATCAATATAGATATCGATTAATTTTGTTTATCAAGATTTAAATGTATAAATAAAAAAATCTTGTTAACTCACTTAAAATTGAAGGAAGAAGAGCATGAGGAAATGCTACTAGCAATAATTGCTACTTATTTCTCTATCAAAGAAGTTGGAAAATGTGATTAAAGTAAGTAAGGACACCACACTTTTTTATGCACTTTTATACTTTTCTTTTCTTATTTCCCTTTCTTCGACTTAAATGCTTGACTCATTAAAAAATTACACGTCAAATAAAATCTTAGAATCTATATTAAGTTTGTAATTTATAACTATAGTCATTCAACTGTTGACTATTCATAAAATATGGGTAATGAAGTGAAATAAAAATTTATTAAGGAAAGAGTAAGACCATTTTATTTTATTTTTAATTTTATAAATGCGGTAGGAAAAAATGAAAATAAAAAAAGGGACTATAAGGATAGAATCTAACTCTCATCAATTAAATAAAAAATTAGGGACAATTAATTAAGCTAATAAAATTCTGCTAAAATTAGTATTGGACTAGTAAATGCTTCTAGATGGTCAGCCTAAAACAAAGGTGGTCTAATTCTTACTAGTACTAGTTTTATTTTATTTTATTTTGTCTTGAGCATGAAACTTTAATTAACTTAGTTATAACAAATGAATATCCACAATGAGAAAGACACTTGGAGTAATTAGGAATCAATTTTAACATAGTGATTATCACTTTTGAATTCCACTAATAAGTAGCAAATTGCAAAGTGAAGCAAATTGATTAATCTCTAGCTATAAAGTTTTGCAGCATATAATAAAGATACATGTATAATTGGTTGCTTTTAATTACTCTTTTTATCTTCCTTTTTTGTTTCTTTTTGTTTTCCAATATAGTCACATCGATCATATGATAAAATAGTTTTCTTAACATAAACTACTAATTATAAAAACATTGATGATGCTTATATGTTCCAAAAAAACATTATTGCATGTTGATCATTTAATTAACTAAAGTAATCATTAATTTGATGGATCGAATAATCACACATTTATTAATTCATGAGTTTATTTTTATTTGTCAAAGGTTAACTCAACTCAAATCATTAGATGTTGGATCTACGACTCATCTAGTAGTTATTTCTGATAGACAAGGAATATTGAGTCAACAGTACATGTAACTTTATAATAAAGTGATAATTCTTATTTTAATTTATGTAACATAGTTTAAGAAATAAATTAAGAAACTTACAATAAAAACATTATATAACATTATTTATTTGTGTTGTTATACATTGGGCTTGGGACTTCCATGTTGGAGGTCTCAAGTTTGAAACCCCTTGCCAGCGAAAGAAAGGGGTTTGCCTTCTGGGTCGAGTTCGTCACATCGGGCTTACCTAGTGCGGGTTACCTCTCCTATGTGGTTTGCGAGCTATTACATAGGAGCAGGAGTTTTATCCTGTGCACAGCGACCCAAAGGATAGCGGCTGTAGATTTCCCTTGTCATAAAAAAAAAAAACTAATTTTAATTAAAAATATCATATTAATTTTATGTGTTTGTCAGCATTAATGTTGTTGTCGAGGCTGTAAACAGTGTATAACCGCTATTGCACCACATATAACATATAGTATCTTATCTGCATGTTGCCCATTCACACTTCCTATTATATACTCACAACAAGAGTTGTTTCTCTTTGACTTTGCTTTGTTGTTATTAATGTCATGTTTTCATTTATATCCAATTGCAATATTGCATTATATTTTGTGCTATTTATTACTATTGGCCTAAGATAATATATCATCCATATATGGTGATAAAATAATAATATCTTCATGGAACAGGTGTGTGGCTATTAGGACCATATCAATGGTACAATTACCTTAAATTTAGTACAAATTCTCCATTAGTAGAGATATGGTCACATATATCATTCCATTTTGAGTAGGCAAAAGACCAAGTGTCCCTACCTTTCAAATTATTAGATGTGTCCAATAAAATATTTCCCTTCATTTAAAAAAAATGACCTACTGACTTTTTTAGTCTATTTAAAAAAGAATGACCCTTTTACTTTCTTTTGCAATATTTTAATTTTAGTTTTTCACGTGACATGTTTAAATCCACATGAAGAAAGATATTATTTTGATACATTTGACGTAACTTTAATTCTTAACTATAAAATTGAAAAGTATTTTTTTATTTTCTCAAATTTCATATCAAGTCAAATTAGATTTTTTTTTTTTTAAACGGGGGAGTAGTTTATATTTGATGCGAAAGGGACGAGCTTTCTATTAGTGAGATGAACGCTAGGGTCTTGTGGCCCAAGGCATATGGCCTACTTAGCCCAATCTTTATCTTTACCATATCCTTATTTTGTCTTTGTTGCATGACATGAACATTTTTGGGTCCTCATGGTATTTATTGCTTGTTTGGTAACTGATTAGAGTTATGTAAGTGTTAAAAGAAATTAGTTATTGATGAATTTATGTATTATTTTATGTACGTATGAGTCATTTATGTATTAGTTATTTCATCTTCTATTATGTATAAAATAATATATAGATTTTCTCATAATTTATATATGTATTAGTTATGTGAATTTCTATGTTGGCAACAAAACGTCGTATTAATTTTGTACATGAACAAAATTATTTTCTATCTACATACCAAATGCCGTATAAGTTATACATAAATTAATACATGCAAAACTTGTTTCTTATCCAGCTATCAAACGACCCCTTAGAGTGCAATGCTAAGGGTCGTCTGGTAGCTGGTTTAGATGCACTGAGTTATGTAGGTATTAAATTCTGGATAAGTAATACCATGTTTGATATCTAATTAGGAGGTAAATTATTCAGTATAAAACTAATTACAATGTTTAGTTTGCTATTTAGAAACCTACATAACTCATACATATATATAAGTTATGAGAGAATCTGTATATTATTTTACGCAGGATAGATAGTGGAATAACTAATACATGAATAATTAATCCCTGCATAAACAGAGGACAAATAACACTAAGTTTTGTACTGGGATTAACCTCTTACTGCTTCGAACACAGCCTATATGCATGTACATAGCTGATATAAATAGAAAAAAAAAACTGTATTGATTTTTCCATCGTCCAATCCACAACAAATCAAACGAAATCTTGTTAGAACATGTGTATTAAAATCTTGATTTGAACACAGGGTCTTGTGGTACTCACAATACAAGCTCGATCGGACTCGTTGAAACCATCAAAGTGCAAGCCAGAGATGCCTTGTGAACAAGTCCGCGGTGCACAAGCTGCAATGTTGTTTATAGGCCTTTACTTAGTGGCATTGGGTGTTGGAGGTATAAAGGGATCATTGCCACCCCATGGAGCTGAACAATTTGATGGAGAAACACCACAAGGGAGGAAACAAAGATCAACTTTCTTCAATTACTTTGTGTTTTGCCTCTCATGTGGTGGCCTCATTGCTGTCACATTTGTTGTCTGGGTTGAAGACAATAAAGGTTGGCAATGGGGATTTGGGATTTCAACTCTCGCTATATTATTATCGATCCCAATATTCCTTGCTGGTTCACCTTTCTATAGGAATAAGATCCCTCGCGGAAGTCCTCTAACTACTATATCTAAGGTAAGTTTTTGTGAGCACATAACGAGTTACCTATTATTAGTTTTAGATGACTAATATGTCGTTGTTATGCATCTAGGTTCTTATTGCTGCAATGCTAAACTCTTGTGCATCGAGAAATTCAAGTAGTGTAATAGCAAGTCTGGGATCAAGCCCTTCGACAATTCCAGTACTATCGAATGAAGATGAGGAAATTACTACAAACAACAAACATGTAGTAGAATCAATCAATATACCATCGAAAAGTCTGAGATTTCTTAATCGAGCAGTTGTAAAGAAACCTGCAGCAGCTTCTGGTGTGCTGAAATGTTCGGTACAGGAAGTGGAAGAAGTGAAGATTGTGGTGAAAATTCTCCCGATTTTCGCGTGTACTATCATGCTCAACTGTTGCTTAGCTCAACTATCCACATTCTCAGTTCAACAAGCAGCAACTATGAATACAAAATTTGGCAAGTTAAAAGTACCACCAGCTTCACTTCCTATTTTCCCTGTACTTTTCATCATGATCCTGGCACCAATTTTCGACTACTTCATCATCCCATTTGCTCGTAAGGTAACCAAGACAGAGATGGGAATCACTCACCTACAACGTATAGGAATCGGATTGTTCCTCTCTGTTATAGCAATGGCAATTGCAGCTCTTGTTGAAATCAAACGGAAAAGAGTAGCTACTGACTTGTCACTACTCGACTCTTCCAAGCCATTACCTATAACGTTCTTTTGGATCGCGATTCAGTACTTATTTCTTGGATCAGCTGATTTGTTCACTCTAGCTGGACTACTAGAATTCTGTTTCTCAGAAGCACCATTTAGTATGAGATCATTAGCAACATCACTCTCTTGGGCTTCATTAGCAATAGGATACTATCTAAGCACAGTGATAGTATCCATTGTCAATAATGTCACAGGAAATTCAAAGCATCAACCATGGCTAGCCGGCAAAAACTTGAATCACTTCC
Source organism: Solanum gracilifrons (assembly GCA_029582605.1). Lineage (NCBI taxonomy): Eukaryota > Viridiplantae > Streptophyta > Magnoliopsida > Solanales > Solanaceae > Solanum > Solanum gracilifrons. The sequence continues at coordinate 11,364 of JAJOOH010005390.1, forward strand.
ATTTGGAGAGATTCTACTGGCTAATGTGCATACTCAGCGCGTTGAATTTCATACATTATTTGTATTGGGCAAAAAAATACAAGTACAGATCAGTATCCTCTTAAGTATAAGAGAAGTACTGGCAGCGAGGATATATATATATGTATGTAGATTAAACTATACAGACTGCTGTATCCTTTAACTGTAAATACGTCTGATGAATTGCGTGGGCGCTGTCCACGCAACAGCCAACAGGGCTAGCTAGACGAGGAAAAAGGAATATCGATCCGGTTTTGATCAATTGATAAAGAGTTGATTTCCATTCGTATTCATAACTTTTTGTTTTGTCACATCTTCAAATAACAAGCTTAAGGTTATCAATGCTCAACGAATGTCTATTATAAGTAATTGAGCAAGTTGAAGCAATTGATTGTTTTTTGGTTTTTCATTCGGTGTTCGAAGTCCACATTGGAGCTCTGACTAAATTTGAACCGCGCACTACAGGGCCCATTCGTGGGTGGCGCTCCCAACAAGATTTTCTCCATACCCAGGGCTCGAACTCGAAACCTCTAGTTAAGGGTGAAACAATCCCACCAGTGCACCACAACTCATTATGGTAATTGATTGTTTTATTAATCGATAAAGAACTGATATATATATTTATCTATACACCTTAAAAATCAAGAAAGTCGTGCAATTTTTAAAAGTTGGCTCATAAATGTGAAATTATATCTTAAAAATAGTGGACTATACGTAATGTTTCCTTAATTCATTACGGAGGTTCTCATAAAGTTTTTTCATAATTATTTTTTAGGTGCTCTAAGGTGTCAGATCCATGGGCTAATATACAAGAAAAATCAAGAAAGTTGTGTAATTCCTAAAAGTTGGCTCGTAAATGCAAAAATATGCCTTAAAAAATGATGGGTCTATACATAATGCTTCCTCAACTCATTCAGGAGATCCTCATAAAAAAAAATTAGAAGTTTTTCTTTGGAAGCTCCAATGCGATATATATAAAATAAATAACAGAATTTCTTTTAGAGAGTACTTTCTACGGTAGAAACTAATCCAATAAACTAGGAGAATAAGAAAATAACGTGGTGGATACATATCTAACAAACTATACAGTAAAACAGAAAGTAGTAACAACGTTTTACTACATAGTTTGTTATTAGCCCAATAAAAACAAATTACTTTCTCATATTTTCATGTGTGTTAGCCATGAATATTTTGGTTAAATGACTTTCAGGTAATTTTTTTGAAAAAACTCTGCGGGGCCCTCTTTAATGAGTTGGGGAAGCAATACGCATAACTTACCATTTTTACGACATTTTGGCATTTAAAAGCCATGTAATATGAATTAGACAATTTTTTCAGTTTTTGTAGGTGTTAGCATATGATTATTGTTTGGGGGAGCAGTACGTACAATCTCACAATTTACAGAGTCCATTTTATGCATTTAGGGGCCAAATAACATGAATTAGATGATTTTCTCAGTTTCTTGTATGTGTTAGCACATAAATATTTTGGTGATATGATTTTCAAATGATTTATTTCCAAAATCTTTACGTAACCCTCCATAGGGAGATAGGAGAGCAGTACGTACAATCTGACTATTTTTAAAGTCCATTTGACATTTAGGGGCCAATTTACAGGAATTCTGTGATTTTCTCAGTTTTTCGTGTGTGTTAGTCCATGAATATGTTGGTGCTATGACTTCCAAATAATTTCTTTGTGAAAGCTTTACGGAACGGAGTATGTACAATCTCACCATTTTTAGAGTCAATTTTGGGCATTTAGGGTCAATTTACAGGAATTAGGCGATTTTCTAAGTTTTCGTATGTGTTAGCTCATGAATATTTTGGTGATATAACTTCCAGATGATTCTTTGCGAAATATTTATGGAATCCTTCATAGGGAGTTAGGGGAGCATTATGTACAATCTCACCATTTACAGAGTTTATTTTGGCAATTTAGGGGACAATTTACAGGAATTATACAAAAAAAAAATTCAATCTTTCATGTGTTTTAGCCCTTGAATATTTTGGTGATATGACTTTCGGACGATTTATTCGCGAAACTTTACGGAACCCTCTATAGGGAGTTAGTGAAGCAGTACGTGCAGTCTCACCATTTTCAGAGTCCATTTTTGATATTCAACATCCAATTTAGAGAAATTAGGCGATTTTCTCAGTTTTTCATGTGTGTTAGCCCTTGAATATTTTGATTCTATTTATCCCATACAATTTCTTTGCGAAACCTTTACAAAGCCCAAGATAAAGCAAAACATTGTTTTTGTTATATTAATAGATAAAGAACTGTTATATATAATTCTGATAAAGACTTCTGTCATTTATTTTGTTTTATAT
>JAJOOH010005391.1:0-11728 GCA_029582605.1 Solanum gracilifrons
AGGGTTGAGTCTTTGAATGAAGCCTTGAAGGCTATGAAGGGAATATGTCAATTGCTTATATTGATGTTGATTATGTTATTACTTCATGAATTACCTTGTATTATGTATTGATTATGAATTGTTTGGTAATTGAAGTATGGATGTCCATGAAGGGAAAGAAGGTATGAAGGATGGTTCTTCTTTGGACTAAAGTATGAAAGGTGAATTACTTAGATTATAATGATGCTATACCTAATGTGTTGTTGTGGTGTGGATGACCTAGTTTCCTCATCCTTAACCCTCTACGCTAGAATTAGCTATGAAGTATGTGTGTATGTTATGGTATGATGGCTATATGATTGAAAATTAGTTATCATGATTATAGTGTAATGTAAGTGAAACATTTACTCACTTGCTAAGTGTTTCTAAAGTGAAAGGATTGTTACTCACTTATGAACACATATGAGCTATTATGGTAAGATGTCTACATAAGAGTCTAGTAAATGCTAATGTGAATATATGTGATGACTGAAGATGATTAGAAAAGGGAATTAAATGCTTAGCACCGAAAGGGTATGTAAATGAGATGGGGGTCTCACGTTTAGTAAGTCCGGCTCCCCACATGGGTTTCCTAACGTATAGCAAGTCCGGACTACCCACGGTATGTGTTGTCTCATCAGATGGAAACCCCCACGTTTAGTAAGTTAGGATTTCTAGAAGCAATCTCCTTGACCTTTAACTATGTACCCACATAGGACTCTATCTTAGTGGATCCACCTAGATAGCTATGTATGAATGGTTACACCTTAGGCAAGTGTTAACCCTCTTTGTTTTGTGTGGGAGTAGAACACCGGATTCCATATAGCTCTCTTGGTCTATGTCAGTTATTGCAATATTTCCCTAATGTAAAGGTAAATGAAGGCATGAAAGGTGTGAAGTCTTACTAGGGCTTTCTTAAGGGTTTCTACATAGTGTAAGGGAGGGTATGTGACTTCTCTTGCACATTGCACTTGTGGGATCCTAAGAGATGATTGTAGTAGTGTTCTCTTATAATTATGATGATTATGACTTATGTATGTTGAAGCTATGTTATATATGATCATTATGAATATGTTAAGTTATGATGAAATATGATCTTATGAATGTATGCATGAAGTAGGTCGCTTAATGTGGTACTTTGCTTTGAATAGGGTTATGGGGTTCTATTCTTCGCATTGCACTAGTATTGCTTGGGTTGTCTACATGTTGGTATGATATTATGTTGGGTTGTACTATGATGCTTACTTTGTGTGCATATTGGATTTACTTGGTAAAAAGCATGTTTTGACTAAATGTCCTTTTATGCATTTATCAATGGGTTTTATGCATAGTAGCCATACTTAGTGCGTGTGTTGTACTAACCCATATTTTCTCCCTTTTCCTCAAACATTTAGGTTCGGGCCATTGAGGATTCAAGCTTACTTCTCAAGACACTTGGAGTTGCTTCCCCAAGTTGGTGAGTCCTCAAGTTAGAGGATAAGACCCTATGATCTAGCTTCTATGTTTAGTTCTTTACTTATGTTGAAAGACATTATTGTACTATCCTATTTCAAGATTTATTATTTATGTAAGGGCTAAGTCCCATCTTCGATACTTCTATGTCTAGATGGTACAATTGTGACGAAGTTAGATTTTGTTTTTCATATATGAAGTGAAGTTGAACTTGAAAAGTAAAAGTTTTAAATTTTCCGTGATTTTATTCTATGATGCATGCTATGATGAATTCTAAGGGCTTGTATAAGTCCTCTTCGAGGTCGAATACGCTGGTAACGACTAGGGGGTGCTCTCGAGTCGTTACAAAGTTGATATCAGAGCATAAGGTTGAGAATATTGTAGGATTCATGTCATAAGATACCACGTCGAGTAGAGTCTTGTTCATAGGTGTGAAGTGCACCACACTTATGAATGAGAGGCTATGAGATGCTTAGGAACTTTCACTCTTTTGTTATTCCATAGTCGTGCCTAAGAGTCTTAACTCTATTTAGTCCTTTTCTTCTAATCCTTCTCTTGTGCTTATAGGCAATAAATACAAGAAGGAACAACACAAGGAGGGACGATGAGGAGAATGTGAATTAGGTGGTTCCCCCTGAAGCTCCTTAAAATCCTCAAGTTCTTATTGAAGAAGGGGTTATGTCTAATGTTGAGATAAGGTCGGCTATTCATAATTTGATTCAAGTGTTGGCCACTCATGTTTCTAGGGATGCTAGGGTGCAAGTGAACCCCAATGCTAGCACTACCGCTTCTAGGATAAGGGATTTCACAAGGATGAATCTCCCTACTTTCTTTGGCTCCAAAGGGGAAGAAAATCCACAAGGGTTCATTGATGAAGAGTTTAAGGTTCTAGAAGCTATGGGTGTGTCTTATTCAGAAAAGATAGAGTTAGTCTCCTATCAACTCAAAGATGTGGCACAAGTGTGGTATGAACAATAGAAGGAGGGGAAACCTATTAGAGAGGGTCCGATAAGTTGGGCTACATACAAGATGACTTTTCTTGATAGGTTTTTCCCATTGGAACTAAGGGAGAGGAAAATGCAAGAATTCATCAACCTCCGTCAAGGGGGTATGAGTGTGAAGGAGTATGGCCTCAATTTCACTCAATTGTCCAAGCATGCTCCTACTTTGCTGTCGGACTCTAGAGCTACAATGAACAAATTTGTTATGGGGGTATCCGATCTTGTGTTGAATGATGTAGGTCGGCTATGCTAATCCCAAGCATGGACATTTCTCATCTTATGGTTCATGCCGAACAAATTGAGGAGCAAAAGCTTAAGCAAGTTGGTAGAGAATTGAAGAGGTCAAGGGACCGATGATGGAAATTCTTCTAAGGTTAGGTTTGAAATCCAACATAAGCCAAAGTTCAAAAAGAGATTTTCCAACCAAGGTCCTCCTAAGACTTCAAGGGTCAACAAATGTAAAGTGTCAACGCCCAAGCCTTAAGAAGCAAGAGGTGGTGGTCCTTATGTTGAGAAGCCTATTTGTACAAAGTGTGGTCGAAAACATGAAGGCAAGTGCCTAGTTGGCATGGGTAATTGCTATGGTTGTGGTAAGAGCGGCCACATGAAGAGGGATTGCCCTATGCTAAAGGCTCAAGGAAGGGAAAATGCTCAAGCACAAGCAAGTGGCCCAAATCCCGATGTTCCTAAGAAGAATCACTTCTATGCTCTCCAATCCTGAGGTGATCACGAGAGCTCTCCGGATGTTGTGACCAGTATGCTACAAGTATTTTCAATTAATGTTTATGCATTGTTGGATTCCGGTGCCACTTTGTCTTTCGTAACCCCTTTAGTGGCTATGAGGTTTGATATATTTCTCGATGTCTTAGATAAACCCTTTTCGGTTTCTACTCTGGTGGGTGATTCCATAGTTGCTAAAAGAGTTTATAGGGTTTTCCCCATATCATTGCCCAATAGAGTCACTTTAGTTAATTTGGTGGAACTTGATATGGTAGACTTTGATGTTATATTGGGGATGGATTGGCTTCATGCGTATTTTGCGTCCATAGATTGTAGGACCCGAATTGTGAAGTTTCAATTTTCTAATGAACCCATTTTAGAATGGAAGGGAGGAAATTCCGTTCCTAGGGGAAGGATCATTTCATGTCTAAAAGATTGTAAGTTAATTTCTAAGGGTTGTCTCTATCATATTTAAGGATCTTGAGTTCGAGATTCCTCCTTTGGAGTCGGTCCCCATAGTGAAGGATTTTCCGGAAGTCTTTCCCGATGACTTACCCGGGATTCCTCCCGAATAGGAAATAGATTTTGGCATAGATTTATTGCCGAATACACAACCCATTTCAATCCCTTCATACCGGATGGCCTCGGCGGAGTTGAAGGAATTAAAAGCTCAACTCAAAGATTTGTTGGATAAGGGTTTCATCAAACCTAGTATATCTCCTTGGGGTGCACCGGTGTTATTTGTGAAGAAGAATGATGGATCTTTTCGTATGTGTATTAATTACCGATAATTAAATAAGGTGACCATTAAGAACAAGTATCCACTCCCTAGGATTGATGACTTATTTGATCAATTTCAAGGAGCGAGTTACTTTTCAAAAATTGATTTAAGGTCGGGTTATCACTAACTTAGGGTGAGGGGTGTTGATGTTCCGAAAATAGCCTTCCGAACAAGATATGGTCATTTTGAGTTCTTAGTGATGTCCTTTGGTCTTACAAATTCCCCGGCTGATTTCACTGACCTTATGAATCGTGTGTTTAGAAATTATATACTCTTTTGTTATTGTCTTTATTGATGACATCTTGATTTACTCTAAAAATGAGAATGATCACATGAACCATTTGAGGATAGTATTGCAAGTCCTCAAAGATCACCAACTCTATGCTGAGTTTAGCAAGTGCGAGTTTTATCTAAGATCGGTTGCTTTCCTTGGTCACATTGTTTCTAGTGAGGGTATAGAAGTTGATCCAAAGAAAATTGATGCGGTCAAAAGTTGGCCTAGACCTTTGAGTCCTTCCAACATCCGAAGCTTTATGGGTTTGGCCAGTTACTACCGGAGGTTTGTTGAGGGATTTTCATCTATTGCATCACCATTAACGGCCTTAACTCAAAAGAAGTCCAAGTTTGAATGGTAAGAATCTTGTGAAAAGAGCTTCCAATTGTTGAAAGATAATCTCACCTCCGTTTCGGTTTTGACCTTACCGGAGGGCACCGAAGGGTTTGTAGTATATTGTGATGCTTCCTGAGTGGGTTTGGGTTGTGTCCTCATGCAACATGGTAAGGTTATAGCTTATGCCTCGAGACAACTCAAGGTGCATGAGAAGAATTATAGAATTCATGACCTTGAGCTAGCGGTCGTAGTCTCTGCTTTAAAGATTTGTAGACACTATCTCTATGGGGGTACATGTGGATGTGTTTACCGACAACAAGAGTATTCAATATGTTTTTAGCCAAAAAGAATTGAATCTTTGACAAAGGAGGTGGTTGGAACTCTTAAAAGATTATGATATGAGTGTCCTTTATCACCCCGGAAAGGCAAATGTGGTTGTGAATGCTTTGAGTCGTGTATCTATGGGTAGTGTGTCACATGTGGAAGAAGAGTAAAAGGACTTAGCCCGTGATGTACATAGGCTAGCCCGGTTGGGTATCCGACTTGAAGATTCCCCAAAAGGAGGTGTCATGGTCCGTCATAATTCTAAGTCATCGGTTGTTGTTGACATGAAGTCTAAGCAACATCTTGACCCTATTTTGATGGAACTAAAAGAGTTGGTTCTCAACAAAGCAATAGAAACTTTCTCTCAAGGAGAATATGGGGTGCTTAGGCACCAAGGGAGGTTATGTGTGCCGGATGTGGATGGCCAAAGAGAGACAATCTTAGAGGAGGCCCATGGGTCCCGATACTCTATCCATCCAGGAGCCACCAAAATGTATCGCGACTTACGTGAGATTTATTAGTGGAACGGAATGAAAAGAGACATAGCAAATTTTGTGGATAGGTGCTCAAATTGCCAACAAGTCAAAACCGAGCACCAAGGGCCGGGGGGTCTAACTCAGGATATTGACACCCCCACTTGGAAGTGGGAAGAGATCAATATGGACTTCGTGGTAGGTTTGCCTCGAACCCGTAGGCAACATGACTCCATTTGGGTCATTGTGGATAGACTGACTAAATCAGCCCATTTCCTTCCCGTCAAGGTTTCTTATTCGGTGGAATATTATTCTAAGTTGTACATTAAGGAGATTGTGAAATTATATGGGGCCCCGTTGTCGATTATTTTGGATAGAGGTGCCCAATTTTGTTCCCATTTTTGGAGGTCTTTCTAAAGTGGGCTTTGAAACTTAGTACCACGTTTCACCCTCAAATGGATGGTCAACTGGAACGCACCATCCAAACCCTAGAGGACATGTTGAGAGCGTGTGTCATTGACTTCAAAGGTAGTTGGGATGACCACCTACCTTTGATAGAATTTCCTACCACAATAGTTACCACTCGAGTATTGCTATGGCACCCTTTGAAGCACTTTATGGTAGAAGGTGTCGATCTCCGGTTGGTTGGTTTGAAGTAGGTGAATTTGCTCTTCTTGGTCCCGAGGTAGTCTATGAGGCTACGGAAAAAGTTAGACTTATAAAGGATAGGTTGAAAACGGCTCATAGTCAGCAAAAGTTTTATGCTGGTAATAGAAAGAGGGATCTTGAATTTGATGTAGGTGATTGGGTCTACTTGAAGATCTCACCCATGAAAGGGGTGATGAGGTTTGGTAAGAAGGGTAAACTTAGCCCCCGGTATGTTGGGCCTTATGAGATCTTGAAGCGTGTCGGAAAGGTCGCTTATGAGTTGAAATTGTCCATCGAATTGGCCCCGGTTCACCCGGTATTCCATATTTCTATGTTAAAGAAGTGTATAGGTGACCCGGTGTCTATTCTCCCTCTAGAAGGTTTAGGGGTGAATGAGAACCTTTCTTATGAAGAGGTTCTAGTCGAAATCTTAGATCGTCAAGTTAAGAAGTTAGGTGTCCTCCATAAAAGTCCTATGGAGAAACCACCTAGTTGAGGGTGCAACATGGGAGGCCCAGGCCGACATGAAGTCCCGCTACCCTCATCTTTTTCCTCCTTCTCCTAGCCAAAGTTGAGGTTTGTAGTCTCTCTTAATTAGGTATAAATTGAAAATTATGTGTGTTGATAATTATGACATGATTTCCTTGTATGTGCATATTTTTGTGAAAATTTATGCTTAAGTTGTATTTTGAGTTTCCATGAATTTTGTTTCTCATGGTTGAAATTGCACCCATAGATGTTGTGTGATGTTGTCTTCATGAGAGTTGTAATGAGCATGCTTGATGTTTTATTGTTAAAGAAAAGTGTTGTTGATTGCTTAATATATATGTTGATACTCATTGAATATGGAGAAGGTAGTTCCTCCTATACTTATGTGAAGTAAAGAGTTTTGAGCATAGTGATGTTGCAGATTAAATTCCTAAATGATATGATGATATGATGTTGTTGATGTGCCTGGTTGTTGTGCTGCTAGTCATTGTCTCCCTAGAAAGAAGTCCAAGTGACATTCGAGGACGAATGTTACTAAGGGGGGATATTGTAACACCCCAGAAATTCTATGACTTAAGTTAGAGCCTCACCTTGTGAATAATGACTTAAAAATAGTTAAAATTATGTTTATAAACCCAAATTAATGCAATTGACTTGGTTTGGAAGAGTAAAAGTCTAAACGTCAAGAAACGACCACGACGTCCGGAAACTAGAGAAGAATGTGTTGTAGTGTGTCCTTAGGTTTTGGGCAGGTTTGGGAGTGTCGTATGATGGTATAATCTTGTAAAAATGTTTAAATTAAATAAATATATGTTTATAGGGTCAAAACGTTTGAATACGACTCCCGGGGGCGACCCTAAGGGACCCCGAGAAGGACCCCAACCTTGGCAAGCAAGCTGCCAAGGCAGCTGGCAAATTGCACTTGGTTGGAATAGCTCCGCGTTGTGGACTAGCTCCCCGAAGGAGCAAAAGTTTGTTCGCAACACGGCCGTGTCGCGGACTGTACTGTCTCGAAATTTAATTCCAAATATCCTCGGGGAACAGCTGCGCGTCGCAGACTTGTTCCGCGACGAAAATGCAGAAATTTAGAAATCGATTTTTACTTCATTAAAGAGTCCAAATAAGTGAGGGGTATTTAGGGTACTTTAGGGGATGTGTACATAATGATTTTTAAGTCAATTTACCTCACTTTTATCACTCAAACATAAAACTCCAAAGATCTAAACCTAAAGTTCCTCCTTCTCTCCTCTTTCTCTTCTAAAGAACATCATTAAAAAAGATTGGAGCTTTAAGAAGAAGACCAACTACCCAAGGTTTCAACTCGGATTTTCATGGTAAATTTGCCAATAAGGTATGGTTGCTTATCACTCTTGGGATTCCTTTCCCCAAGAGGCTCTTTCAACATGAATTTCAAAATCTCAAATTTCTAGGTTTCAATCCAAAAACGTGGGTCTTCTTTCTAAAGTGAAATTGATGTTATAAACTAACTTTAATTGATATTATATGAACAATTATGGATGTATTTATAATGTATTGGTGGTTCCTTGAAGAATTCCCCATGAGACCCATGTTTCCCCTTCTTTTCCTAATTCTAACCCTAGTTTGTGTTGGATATTGATTAAAGGCTATGAGTTGAATGTGATGTTATGTAATTCATGTTTGTATGATGATTCTACCCTATCTTATGTATAATTTCTATGAAATTAGGGTTGAGTCTTTGAATGAAGCCTTGAAGGCTATGAAGGGAATATGTCAATTGCTTATATTGATGTTGATTATGTTATTACTTCATGAATTACCTTGTATTATGTATTGCTTATGAATTGTTTGGTAATTGAAGTATGGATGTCCATGAAGGGAAAGAAGGTATGAAGGATGGTTCTTCTTTGGACTAAAGTATGAAAGGTGAATTACTTAGATTATAATGATGTCATACCTAATCTGTTGTTGTGGTGTTGATGAACTAGTTTCCTCATCCTTAACCCTCTACACTGGAATTAGCTATGAAGTATGTATGTATGTTATGGTATGATGACTATATGATTGCAAGATAGTTCTCATGATTATAGTGTAATGTAAATGAAACGTTTACTCACTTGCTAAGTGTTTCTAAAGTGAAAGGATTGTTACTCACTTATGAACACATATGAGCTATTATGGTAAGATGTCTACATAAGAGTCTAGTAAAGGCTAATGTGAACTTATGTGATGACTAAAGATGATTACAAAAGGGAATTAGATGCTTAGTGCAAAAAGGGCATGTAAATTAGATGGGGGTCTCATGTTTAGTAAGTCCAGCTCCCCACATGGGTTTCCTAACGTTTAGCAAGTCCAGATTACCCACGGTATGTGTTGTCTCATCAGATGGAAACCCCCACGTTTAGTAAGTTAGGGTTTCTAGAAGCAATATCCTTGACCCTTAACTATGTGCCACATAGGACTCTAACTTTGTGGATCCACCTAGATAGCTATGTACGAATGGTTACACCTTACGCAAGTGTTAACCCTCTCTTTTCGGTGTGGGAGTAGAACACCGGTTCCATGTAGCTCTCATGGTCTATGTCGGTTATTGCAATATTTCCCTAATGTAAAAGTAAATGAAGGTATGAAAGGTGTGAACTCTTACTAGGGCTTTCTTAAGGGTTTCTACATAGTGTAAGGGAGGGTATGGGACTTCTCTTGCACATTGCACTTGTGGGATCCTTAGAGATGGTTGTAGTAGCGTTTTCTTATGATTATGATGATTATGACTTATGTATGTTGAAGCTATGTTATGTATGATCATTATGAATATGGTAAGTTATGATGAAATATGATCTTATAAATGTATGCATGACGTAGGTTGCTTAATGTGGTACTTGGCTTTGAATAGGGTTATGGGGTTCTATTCTTTGCATTGCACTAGTATTGCTTGGGTTGTCTACATGTTGGGATGTTATTATGTTGGGTTGTACTATGATGCTTACTTTGTGTTCATAATGGATTTACTTGGTAAAAAGCATGTTTTGACTAAATGTCCTTTTATGCATGTTTCAATTGTTTTTATGCATAGTAGCCATACTTAGTACGTGTGTTGTACTAACGCATATTTTTTCTCTTTTCCCCAAACATTTAGGTTCGGGCCATTGAGGATTCAAGCTTACTTCTCAAGACACTTAAAGTTGCTTCCCCAAGTTGGTGAGTCCTTAAGTCCGACGACAAGACCCCATGATCAAGCTTCTATGTTTAGTTCTTTGCTTATGTTGAAAGACATTGTTGTACTTTCCTATTTCAAGATTTCCTATTGATTTAAAGGCTAAGTCCCATATTCGATACTTCTATTTCGAGATGGTACATTGTAACGAAGTTAGATTATGCTTTTCATATATGAAGTGAAGTTGAACTTCCAAAGTAAAAGTTTTAAATTTTCCGTGATTTTATTCTATAATGCATGCTATGATGAATTCTAAGGTCTTGTATAAGACCTATTCGAGGTCGAATACGTCGGTAACGACTAGAGGGTGCTCTCGGGACGTTACACAACCATTGTTTGTCAGATATGAGGCACACTATCCCTTGATCTAGCCACTTGATCACCTCTTTTCTTACCACATCTTTCTTGACTGGGTTAAGTCTACGTTGGTGTTGTGCACTCGGCTTTTGCCTTTTCTCCATGTAAATCGTGTGCATACACAACGTTGGCCTTATCCCGTGAATGTCGGACATCTTCCAGCCTAAAGCTCCTTTTCTCGTCCTCAGTATACTAAATGCTTCTTCAACCTGTGGTTCAGACAAATCTGCAGACAAAATCATAGGTAAGGTCTTATATTCACCCAAAAATGCATATTTTAGGTGAACTGGCAATGTTTTTAGCTCCTGCTTGGGTGCTTCTTCAATTGAAGGTTTGTGTTGAGGACCCCCAACACCCTATTCAACGGCTCCTAGTGATCTCTTGATATGCCCACAATTGACAGATCCATAAAATTTACCTTCTCTTGTGCTTCAGGATCCCCATAAATATCATGTCCCACTAACACATGCTCCAGAAGGTACTTAGATTCAATATAATGAGCTTCTTCTTCAAGATTTATGACTGTTACAACAGACAACTCCTCAGACACAGCTGGTCGTTTCAACGCCTTGTAGACATCAAACACTTCAACTTTGTCATGCGCACGCATAGTCAATTGACCGGCTGCTACATCTATCATAGCATGCCCTGTGGCAAGGATAGGTCTTCCCAAGATGAAAGGAACCTCAGGATCTGGCTCAAAGTTCAGCACCACAAAATCTACCGGGAATATAGATGATCCCACATGAACCAAGACATCCTCAACAACACCCTCTGGTCTAGACACTGAACGATCTGCCAACTGCAAGATAATGGTGGTGGGTTTAGGACTACCAAACCTCATTTTTTATATAGTGATGTTGACATCAGGTTTATACTCACCCCGAGGTCACACAACCCTCGCGCATAGATGCTCTGCCCTACGGTGATCTGAACTGTAAAGCTGCCCGAATCTTTTAGTTTGGTGGGCAACTTATTGTGGATTCTAGAGTTGCACTCTGTTCAGTAAGTGCCATTGTTTCATATTAAGTTAATCTCCTCTTATTTTCCATGATCTCTTTCAGATACTTCTCATAACTAGGTATACCATGCAACACATCTACAAAAGGCAAGTTAATATAATCTTGCTATAAAAGAGAGAGGAACTTACTATAACATTCGTCCTTTTATTGTTTTTTAAACTTCTAAGGAAATGGTGGAGGTGATTTTACAATTGGTTTCTATGGAAGATTTTTTCTTCTTCTTAGGAATATATTCCTTATCTTTAGTCTTTTGCTTAGGAATATCAAAAGCAAATTGTTCGCAGAACTCTCCTAATTGCTTCTTTTCATTTAGGCGATGACGCTTAATCTGCTGATTCAGCTTAATTTCATTGCAAAGGGAGAGTCCTTCCTGTACGCAAGCACTTATGAGCTTTCCATATGTAAACATATCATAATTGATACTAGGGTTATCACCCCTGATTGCTTTCCTGACTCTTTCGGCAAATAAACTGGGCAATCCATCAATAAATTTGGATTTCCAATGAGCGCTATTACATTCTGGTAGTTCCATTACCCTACACAAGAATACATCCTTATAAAATCTAAATGATGTAAGAGTCTTACATCTTAGATTTTGGAGTAGAGTTCTGATGGTCTCACTATTATCCGACCATCTTCC
>JAJOOH010005392.1:0-13534 GCA_029582605.1 Solanum gracilifrons
ACAAACTCAACACACACAGATGTCATAGTAATGCTCTATCATCCATTTACTTGAATTCCCCCCTTTTGTCGTCTGCACACACCACAAGTGAAAGCAAAACCTAGTCTACTTATATCATTACATTCAGCGTTAAGATTGTTTAGACAAGGCCCAAAACAAACACTATCAAGAGTAATATAGGCTAACAGGGAGACACTGTCACAAACACAAATATGTCCAATCATGTCAAAAGAAGTAGAAAGGAATAGGGCTTAAGCACAGGGGACTACGACGGATGAGAGAATGTTTTGGCACGATGAATTAACTGCAACATTTGATTGAAACACTTTCCCAGAGCAATTCGTTCCTCAAGAATTTGAGCACAGAGACTTGCATTCTCAAACTAAGCTACATACAACTAACCCTCCAGATTGATAATGTGAGCATTCACGTTTTGAAGATCCACAAGCAAAGAGGCGGCAAACCTTTTCCTTAAGCACTTGGGTCCCAAAATCCATATTTAACTAGTGTACATACAGAGAACAACTCATGACTAGTGTACACCTGGTCCTTGTCATAGGGGTTGTCAAATGCTACAAAGATACGGGACAACAGATAACTATAAGGCAATCCATGATTATGACGAGCAACATTGATGGCCCTAGACATGTGATGAATCATAATAGTAGGGAGAATCACCAATTGTTGAGAGTCAAGGGCCTCCATAAGGCACAGATCACGTCGTCTAGCCTCATGGCGATGTTTAGAGTGAAGTAATAAGACTTTGTTAACCAACTCAAATAACAACCTATGGTAAGGAATTATAGAGCCTTTAAGTACAATAGGATATGTAGGGGTTAGTACCTTGGGAAAAATTGGCAATGAGGGCCAGAGAAAAATGGGAATCAACATCATATTTAGAGTAGCCATTCATAAGAATTTGAATAATATGTCTAAGATTCACCACATCCAAAACAATAGGAATCCCTTTAACCACAGTACTAATAATACCCGTTTCCATATTAGAGTAAAAGTCGATTACCTCATCTTTGGACAACAATGATATTGGCCCAACAAGCAAGTTCACCCATTATTGAAATTTTAGCACATTCATAAGACTATACAGGGTTGGTAGCAATATTTGAATCGAAAATTTGACCTTTCAGAACACGTTGACTGGCAAAGTACTTAGCAGGACCAAGATTAAGATATTTTTTGTCTTGAAAAGCTTCTTGGAGCTATGAAGATGAGATGAAGAACCAGGTTTTTGTGAGGCCTCTAGGGAATCATGTAGGGAGGAAGAGTCAGAGTGAGCAGGTGAAGCAAGAGAGTAAACATTATTCTAAAAGAGGAACTAACCAGAATGGCGGGAGGTGGGGAAGAGATAGTGCCACCCTGCTGCATTTTTGCAGCCTTAGTGACTGTATTTAGGGCAGATTTTCCCTTATTTTAAGAAGTTCTAGGAATCGTGGGTTTCTTAGAGCTAAAAGAGTGGGATCAGGATGCAATAGAGGAGGATGATGGTGGTTTGGACTGCATAGCACAGAGAGTAAAAAGATGGTATCCTGACGACACAGAGTCATTAGAGTCCGACCAGATTTCATGGTGGAGAGGGGAGTCCAAATAGGGTTTTCTTCCCTATAAGTAGGTGCTACAAATGAAGAAAATAGTAAAGTAGGCTTTACGATTAAGAGCGACGGTGGGGTCTCAAGAGAGAGAGATGCTGAGAGAAATGGAGCATCAACTACGAGGAGATTTAATGAGAGGATTTTCTGGGGAATGGGATTTTTGTGATGGTGGACTAGATACGGAGGTGACAATAGGGACACTAGGGATAGTAGAGGGTTGTTTTGATATTGGAGAAAGAAGCAGTGTAGAGGTATGTGGGGGTGAAGTGACCTCGTCGTTGGAGTAATCCACCAAATAAAGGGAAGCCATGGTCGTCCGGGTAGCTTATAGGAAAAAAACTTTAAGGGGTGGTTTTTTGGGAAAGAGGAAAAATTAAAGAAAATATTGAGAATGGAAAGGAGAAGAAAGAGATGTCCAACAAGGTGATCGGTGGGCCAAGGTTTTGTCGCCAATCTATTTTATCTTTTATGTATGTGTGTATATATATTTGTTTTTTTTAAATTGAGTGATTGACAAGGGAAATATGCACAGAGAACTGGACCGTGGGGAGAATCAGTGTAAGGAACGGGTTCTTGCAAAGGGTTTAGATTAGACATAGTTAATGTATCACACATTAAATGCCATAATAAGGTACATATCGTAGCTGTGAGGTCTTTTATTTTGAAAGGAACCATATTAGTAGACTCTATTTTTACCTTCCAGGTGATAATACTCAGAAGCGTCTACCTGGTACATACTAGAAAGAGTTAGTGATGGCCCACATCCTTTATGGGTATCAGATGAAACGCCCCAAAAAACAACACATAGAGAGAATTAATTAAGAGGGAGAAGACCAAGTTGAATGATTTTTTTCTCAAAAAGTTCTCTACCCAGAGCTTTTGTGAATATATTAGCTAATTGATCTTCAATTTTACAAAATCACACTTCAATATGTCATTTCTCTACATTGTCTAGAAGAAAATGATGTCGAACATCTATATGTTTGGTGCTCTTATGATGAACAAGGCTCTTAACAATGTGCATAACACTTCTATTATCACATATGATAGGGATGCAATTGAGGTGTACATCATAATCTTCCAACTATTGCTTAATTTAGAGAAGTTGTGCAACACAAGGTGGCTACATATTCAGTCTCAGTTGATAACACAACCGAGTATTATTTCCTTGTGGCCCATGATATTAGACATTAACCCAAGAAATGTGTCATTCAAGATGTACCCTTTCTATCTACCAAGAATCCTGCATAATCAACACAACCTACTAGATCAAGAGAATCAGTAGTAGGGTAGCAAAAAAACAATTTTTGGGTGCCTTTTGAGATATCGTAAAATTTGTTTTACTGCCCTGAGATGTGATTCTTTTGGTGCGGACTAAAACTAACAATATTAACCAACATTGTACACACTATATGGACGAATAGCTCTGAGATATAAAAGAGATCCAATCATACCTCGGTACCTAGTTTCTACAACAACTATACATGTTTGATCTAGGTCTGACCTAGTACTTGTGCTGATGGGGTGCCACTTGTTTTTGCTTCACTCACGTCAAATTTTTTCAACAACTCCATGATGTATTTTTGTTGATGGATAGATGTTCTCTTTGATGACTGTTTTATTTGTAGGCCAAGAAAGAAAGAAAGTCACATATCATACTTATCTCAAATTCTCCACTCATTATCTTAGGGAAATCTTCACATGCGGTTACATCAATAACTCCAAAAATGATGTCATCCACATATAATTGAACAATTAGGATAATTTTCCCTTTTTGTTTAACAAACAATGTGTTATCAATTTTTACACGCGAGTACTAATGTTCAAGCAAACAGGTGCTTCTTTTAGCCCATACAATGTTTTGTCCAACTTATAGACATGTTATGTGTATTCATGTCTCTCAAATCCTGAAAGTTGGTGGCATAGACTTCTACTTGTTGATAACCATTAAGAAAGGCACTCTTAACATCTATTTGATACAAGGTAAATCTCATATGTGCTGTAAAAGCAATAAGGATCTAAATAGCCTCCATCTGAGCTACAAGTGCAAAGGGGAAAAAAACAAAAAGTAGAAGAAAGAGGAAAAAGTTAAAATGGCCACATCACTTAATAATTTTGCATGTTGTCAAAGTAACTATGTGTCTCCAAAGGTGACAGAAAGCAAGGCTTGTGTTTTAAAGATTGGAAAAGTAAAATTTAAGTACGGTGAGTCGCTGAAGTAATTTGTCAAGGCAAATGTATGTCGCCAAAATTAACAATTTTCATAAGAAAAAAAATCTAAAAGAGTAATACTAATTTGATAAGCTGAGGAGCAGTTTGGCGTACTGTCAAACTGCTCGCGAAACTCACATGACGGAAATTTTATGATTAATTTGACCTCAATTTCCTCAGGTTTAAATAGAAAATTTTAATGTTCAAACCTCACTTCTTATACACTTTTGAGGTTTTGACAATTTTATGGATCAAGTATCTAAGAATTGAGATGGTTTGATTGCTACTTTGGATTATTGAATCTATTATGGAATATTGAGATTATGGCTGATTTAGCTGAAGATAATGGTATATTCATTGTTTCTTTAATTTTGTATGTTGAATCCCTCATTCTTAGAGGTGTGTGATGGATGAATTGTAGTATGTGATTAGGTGTTGATTTATTGCTTCTATAATAGTTGATTTGATATGGGTTCAAATGGTTTTCATGTTTTAATTAATGTTTAGAGGTTTCAACCTCTATTCATTTTTAGATCTCTTGTTTTGCTTGAGAAGAGAGAATAAGGATGAGAAGATTCAGTTGAGGGTTACTTGAATTGTTTCATTTAATAGCTGAATCTAGATATAGATTTACTAAATTGAGGTTATGGGGTGTTTGGAATTGAATACACATTGGAGTTTGAGAAAACTCATGTGAAATTTAGTGATAGGTTGAAAGATTGTCATTAATATCAATAGCCTAGCTTACCTAATGTCATGAACTTGTTGAACCAATATCAATTACCAAATGACAATATTAGAATTCATGCTAGCACATCCCTAGGATCTTTTAATACTTGAAAATAATCCCCCTATAAAGAATTGTAGAACAATCATTGAAATTTGATATTGAATAGACAAATTGTGTTTCTCACTTTTAAACCCCGATTTACTTTTCTAATAATATTCAAACATGCAAATAGCTATTAAATCAATAACACTTTAAAGTGAAACTAGAACCCGATTTCCTGTGGAATCGATCCCAATTCTCTAGCTGAGTTATTATATTGCTAACTATCGTCGACGTATTCTTAAAGAGGTGTAATTGATCTTTTATCGGTTATGGTCATGGTTGTTATGTAATATTGATTGAATTGCTTCCATGAGTAAAGCATTACTCTTGATGGTCATCTTGCTTGTTCGTATTTGTAATTTAAGGTTTTAGTTGTTTTATAACCATTATTGTCAATTAATTCCTTCTTGTGTCTATATTTCTATCATTTTTCTATCTTTATTATTGTTCTTATTTTTAGAATTTTGATTTTGCAATTTGATATGTATAATGTGTCTACCAAAATTTGGACATACGAGAAGAAATCATAGTGTTTTTTCTCTATTAATATTCGAACATGGGACCTCATCATCACTTTTACACTCACTTGAAAGGTAAAGAATACATATGATGAGGTTGACAAGACTTAAATAGAATATCCTTCATATATCATTAAAATGATAACAATAACATAATTAGATGAACGACAAACAAATTCAAACCAAGAAATGCTACTAAAAGATAAGAAGACCAAATAATAATAGAAAAATAAAAAAGTATTATATGTTCAATGAACATACTAAGATTCTCCATCATTCTCTTCTACATCATTGTTGTCATTGGAATCACTTTCATTTTCATTCAGTTGTTTTTTTCTTTCATTAAGCTCGGCCCTTATAACGGCAAATAACTTTAACAAACCTTTAGTTTCTGTAATGTCAAGTTCATTGAATCGTTTTCTTGCCTCAACAAGTTGGTTGAAGTGTTTCTCCATTTTCTTCTGCTCAACCATTTGCTCCATTTTTTAAATATGTTTTCTCTGAGACCCCACTATTTTCTCAAGGTGACCTTCATGTGTGACCAACTTCTCTAGTTTTTCATTATTGATGCTAGCTAAATAGTTATTTACTCTATTATTAGCCAAAACATTAGTTCCAGGTCCTTGTTCACAGTATATTCAATTGTGAGAAGCTCGAATGTCCTAGTCTTTTGTGCCATATAAGAGTGATTTTTGTGACAACATAGAGACATTTAAGATGAATCTCTAAGGTTTGAATGATATCTACCTTGTAAATATTTTTATGCCTTTTTCCTCTTAGAACCTGATTTCCTGATTTTGAGTTTGTTACTAGACATTCATCAGTTGTGAACAATATATTGTTCCATTTGTCACACATCTAAGATATGGTTAAGAGATTGTGTTTCATTCCTTGGACATAATATACATTTTTAATGGCGTGAGAATGATATTTACAAACTTTTTTGATTTCAACTATTTGAACTTTTTTTTTTTTCATTTTCAAATGCTATACTTCCACATTAGAAGTCTTGAGTGAGAGAAAATTTTTGACGAGTTGTCATGTGTCTGGTACATGCACTATCTATATACCATGGTTTGTCTTGTCTCCTTACCTTCACTTGAAAAAAACAATTTGAGTTTAGTTTGAGCACCTAGATTCACTTGGGTCCCCTTCTGTGAAAGAAAGGATGAATAGGTTTCTTTTGGCCAAGGCCTGGAGTTTAGTTTTGTAAATGTCACGATCCAAAAATAGATGTGATGGCACTCGTCTTATCCACCAAGACAAGTCATCCTAAAACCCAACTAATACGATAAATATGGAAGTGAAACAAGAAAAAGAAACTAAAGTGGAAATTAAAATCAACTCAAATAAAACCCCAAAACATGGTTATCACGTGTACAAGCCTCTAAAGTATTACAATTGATTCGAAAGAAAAATACAAGTCTCAAATGACATTGTATCTAGAATAGAACAAGATCATAAATAAGGACCAAGAGGGTCCGCTGAGTTGATAAGCAACTACCTCACAAATCTCAACACTAAGCCTCGGACGTAGAAGAAAACAGAGAGTAATCACGTGAATTCGAACTCGTAACCTACACAACTGTAGAGGCAAGGGGTGAGTACTAAACAACACGGTAGTCAGCAAGCAAACTCTTAAACACAAAGTTAAGTAATACAGAATACGAGTACTCCTACCACTCCAACCGAACCTCCATAACTACAACCTGCACAAAACAAGCCCAATCTAGTCGTTCACAATTTACATAGTACATAGCTCAATAACAACACTCCAACAATTATAGACCAACAACATACGAGATCAAGTTCATCACCCACGAGTTCCATAGAAAGACACTCACAAGTTCACAAATGATAAAGATATGCAATGTAATGCCAAGTATGGTGATGCAAGTCTAACCTAGTGATAAACACCCACTCTCTCTTAGTTTGGAACTCATGGGAGACATATTTGTTCATGCATCATTGCGGCGTGCGACATGACTCTTGATAATAGAATTTATCATGGCATACGATAGGTTCCTCAATTCATAATATCCATCGCAGTGTGTAACACGTACATCGAAATGGGACATCATCTTTAATGCCTTATTCTTCCTTAATTCACATATGACTTGCCATAACCATGTCTGAGAATCAATGCAAATGACATGTTCACGCAATTAATGTGGAGATGAACATTTTCATATCAATGCACAATTCACAACAACACAATCGTGATACACCATCAACAATGAATCAATAAATCTTTCCAATCATTCTCAACACAACACACATCAATATATGATCAAGTTGTTTTTTTTATTACCCTTTTTCCACATTAGGATCATTCAATATAAGCAAATCAACTCATTACCAAGTCTCATTTTTCGTCAGCACATACCACAAGGAAATACACGATTCTATACACTTAACAAGGGTCGAAAAATTTCACTTGCCCCAAATAATCAAACAATCACTCTGGGACTTGAGTCTTTCTCTTTCGTTGGGCTTCCAAATCAATGCAATATATTCAAATAAATAATCACAAGGAGATTTAGAAACTTAGTACACCCATACTACAATATGTTATACTTGACCCAAGAACACACCCAAATCTGTAATCGAGATCCTAAATGGTGATGCCAACCAATAGGTCAAATCATATTTTCTAAATTTGAAGCCTAGGATTAAGTCTTAATTTCTCGAAGTATCATAAATCTAACGGTATTAATATAATATGATACACCTAATATTAATTACATATACCAATATATCAAAACTTGAATCATAATGTGATAATCAAATAAATTTAAAAGAAATTAACCCACTAATTCGTGAAATTAGTGACTGCAAATACAAATTGACACCTAACCTATTTGCAACTTTACTCTAATCTAATATCCCAATCATTAACTAATCATTGACCACCCTTAACTCCCTAATTCACTATTTATCATCCTTATCCAATGGTACATCAATTACTACTAATCCTTGTATATAACCCCAACAGAAACCTATTTGCCCCTCAATTTAATAAGTCGTTCCACACCAAACATATAACAATAGTAATATGACCTCTATCCATATTCATAACATAGATATTAGACGTGATTAGGATTTACCTGATGTAATTTGGTCTTGCGTTCTTGTTGTCGCCGAATACATTTGGTAATTTATTTGTGTTTTCCTCTTTGTTTTGAAATGAAAGTTCTGTCCCAGAAATATAATAACCTACTAACCATATTTATTCCTACACATGAGCCAAGTGACATAGAGTATTAAAAAATGAAAAAATTGTGCATTATAGCAAAGTATTAATACAAAATAAATGTTATAGCTACAATTTCATTTAATTCTATTTCGTAGCAAACACTTTGTCATTCAGAGAATCTCGCTCGCCATTCTGGAATCTTGGTCGCCTCTCTAACTTTATATAAACACAAATATATAAATTGTATTTGTGTTTGTATAAAACGAGAGAGAACTGTATATACAAATACAAATACATATATTTTCGTCATATACACTTATAATTATACAAATAAAGATCTTCCCCTGCACAGTTCTCGTTTGCCTTTCTCTCTTAATTATACAAATTACAATGTATAACTTGTGTTGTATAAAGCGAGAGAGATTTGATATACAAATGTTTTAATCCAATTCAATTGTATACAAATTCAAATTTTATGCAGATATACAAACACAATCATTGTACATATAAATAGTAGTTACATATAGACAATTATCTAACCGATATACATATACAATCGCTGCATTTTTATACAAACAAGATGCCTGCATGCAATTTATACAAATTAGATACTCCAAATAGCAAAACTGTAGCTATACAACGCTAATATAATTTTTATGTTTGTTATTCCTAAAATTTGCTCATAAAAAATTATGGACTAGGCCCATTAACCACTTACTAAAATTAAATATTTAAAACAAACTCTATAATTAAATAATCATATTAAAATGAGTAATTGAAAATTCTCATTTAAAATTTACAGGAAGAGTTTTTTATGAAAAAGAGAACTAGTTCTTAAAATGGCCTAATAGGTCATTACAATGTCCACCACTAAAAACCATGTTCGTCCTCGAACATAAAGAAGGAGAAGGAAGAATAACTGACGTTTCCAAAAGCCTGATTTATAATCTTCCAGAGTCAGTTTTCATCTCTCCAAGTGAGCTCCTCCTCAAGACTATTCCATCAAGATCAACTACTAAATATTAAATTTTCGAATCAAACTTTGGTGGATCTACAAATCAAGAGTGATTATCAAGCCACAGACTAACCCATGAACCCAATTTGAACCGAAACCCCCAGACCAAAACACAACCATTAGGCCAATTTTTTTATCATATAACCACGACAACATTCTGGTTCGATACTGGCTACAACCAAACGTGAACTTGAACCAACCACCCCACACTCATAATGCTCAAACCATCACAGATCTTGTCAAGATTCCATTCTTACAACCAATTATTCCCACCAGGCTAAGCTATAAAAATATGTTTTTTAGACATCGGGTACTCATCATGGGAGAATCAAATTTATCTAACTCAAATAAGGAATGATCGAGTAACAACCCAGAGAGTGATACACTCAAGCATACAAAACCTCTAAAAACACTATAGAAATGCTAGATAAGTATCTGTGATTGTAGACAACCCTTAAGAACGACATAACTAGATCAAATGATCTCCACATTCAACCACCCATAACCGGAACATGATCCTAACGATGAGATGAATATTAAGATTATCGGACAACTAAAAATATTCATGGTAGCTCTTCTATAAATTTTCATAAGCAAGGTGTCACGTATAGAACTATTGGAAAACTTTGACTATTCTAAGGCAACACCAATTCTGCCATATCTAAAATGACCAAGTCCACACAAGCATCCTACCCTACCAAGAGGACATTGTAGGATCGGTACACTCAATACACCACTAAGGATCCACCCACAGAAATGGAAACATACACGAGCATAAGTAATGAAACATATATACTCTAAACCATGTCCAGAACGAAGTAGGTGGTCACATAAGAATGTACAGACTCGAGGTCGAATAACACAAGATATTCCTTCCATAGTGCCCATATCAAACATTTATGTTCATCTTAATGCATCAATTTGATTTTTAGGTACCCATAATCAACCAGTCTGATCCCCCTTATAATCATACACATACTCGATTTATCAAACCACACATACTCCTCACAGTGTTCCACTGAAGCCAATATTCTTACTACTAACAGAACATCATAACCACACTGGCCATTTACCTTTCTCTCAAACTTTCACTAGTATCAAAGTCTTTTTAGTAAACACATTTTTGCCTTCAAAAATTCCTAATTGTGGCTCCCTCTCTTTCCATGCAAGCATTCTATGATAGATACAAGTCTCACCCAAGGCTGATAGCACAAATTCCAAATCTGATAGTACCTTTCTGTCAATATAAAGTTATTGAATCAGCCAGAGTCAATTCCACGCAATCTTTCACATACCAAGTTTCAACTATCATTCACACTATCATATACCTCATGACAAAACTTAGAGAAATTCTTGGCCAACTCAATAATTATGTATACTATGAGCATATAATCTCTATTTACCATCAAGTGTTTATGTACGCATCACAACAATATGATGTGTATTCCTATTTAATACAGTAGTTTCAATCCCTTCAAAGTCCTCAATAACTATGTAGAACAGTAGGTCCATACCATTGCGCATTCATAAGTCACCTATCATAATTTGAACAATCTAGCCCCACATAACAACGTATAATCTCCTACACATCACTGTTTGTTACCCAAACCTAAACTCAATCTTCATAAAAATCATTGATAAATCCCAATTAAGTCTCTCCGAATAAGTTCACATCTCATAGTCATATTTGAACTTAAAGGAAAAAATTCACACAACCTTCAACTCCGAACAAAGGGTCTAAACGAGAGGTCTTATTCCTTTACCTTTCTAAAATTCTTTCCATGACGCGAATTCCAAATACCTTGAACTTTTTAATATATCAAACTCTTGTTCCTTTCGCTAACTAGATTACCGATCTTATCCTTTGACCACAACATATGACATTTCACATTATACTCTAAACCAACACTTTCAAGTGAAACCCTTCCTTAGGTCCTTTAACAATCTAAAGTAACAAATTTTATGACCCAAACCATGCACAAGTCCTTCGAAATGCTCAGTAACCGATTTGATAGATCATTTCTTACCTTACCAATTCATACCTTGACAAAGCATATTACCACTAACATAGACTTATAATGAAAGACTTGAACTCGGATTCCAACCGTACCAGTTATCAAACTCGAAATCGCAAAAGAACTTATTACCACATTAGAGCCGAGCATCTGTAAACTTCTTTCTCAAATCTTATCCAACAATTTTAAACCCTTATGAATGACACTTAAAACTATCACCATAACCAGAGCAAAATAGATGTAACCATGTATCTCTAAACCCAATTCTTCACTCTCTCTGAAACATTTTTGGCCCTTGCAATCAGAGTAAATATCATTGTCCTCACCTCCTTTCGAAGGCTAAACTACATCCCACTAATTCTTTCTATTTATGACTCTCGATATTTTCAATTCTATTCGAGTGA
This sequence comes from Solanum gracilifrons, assembly GCA_029582605.1. Taxonomy (NCBI): domain Eukaryota; kingdom Viridiplantae; phylum Streptophyta; class Magnoliopsida; order Solanales; family Solanaceae; genus Solanum; species Solanum gracilifrons. Next base: position 11,799 of record JAJOOH010005392.1, read on the forward strand.
TGTCTCACCACATCCTACAACTTTCCATACAACTACGGTACTCACACAATAGTAGTAAACCATAACTTTAGATACCTCCAAGTTGTTATTACCATATCAAATTCATTTAATAAAAAATATAATCATATGGTTGCATCCTTGTCATAATCCATCACGAACTCTTACTATCATTATTCTCAGTAGCTATTGCCATCACTCAATGTCAACCTTATCATCAACATGACACCTTAAACTAGTTATACCAACCAATTTCGAAGGACTAACCCTATTTTATATGCACTTTCTTACTAAAATCTTGAATTTTCTTCACACAAGTATACTCAATGGGACTTTCTTCACCTATAAGCTTGCCATTCCGAAGCTTACGATGAAATCACTGGTTCTCATTGAGAATTCTCTAGATGCACTTCACAACCTAAACACATTAATACCGTACCAAAGATCCACCACTAAAATCTTCCTTATAAACAATGTTTAACTCATGCGTCCATAGTAATAAACTAGTTGGTTTCTCAAATATGAATGCAATATCAAATCTCATTATACGAGCATATGATACAATTGATAACTCTTTAAGTAGTTAGTAAGCGCGCTTGACAATCGACGTATCTGTTTCCATGTACCACTAGTACCACGCCATGAAAGTCTGTGAGATCCACCACTAGAACACATGCATCATACCTACCGAGAAGTTCGTACCCAAATAGCCCACACATTTCTACCCATTGAATAACTACAAAACATTACCAAATCTGTTATGTCTCTAGCCCAAGCGATATGCATTCTTTCGTAGGTCAGGTCGATAGCAGAAGTAACACACTCCATAACTCTAACCAAATAAGCATTGATACCATTGTAGTAGTCGTATCATGGCTCTCATTTATATACAATCAATCTATAAAATTGTAGTAGAGATTCTGACCTCAATTGGCATAACATCATCCTCATCATTCGCTAAGCAACCTATGCATGTTATGACACTTTACTAACGTAGTTTTCAAAGTTACAGTGTTCATTATCTAGTTGTCCCTTCAATTATTCCACTTCCAATTGTCGAACCAATCTGTATATCGCCTATACCATACAAGTATTGTTCCCGCTGCTGGGTAACCAACCTTACTCAACCTTTTTGAATCGCTGAACATTCCAAATTTGATCACACATCCTTTCTGCATGTTATGACACTTTACTAACTGTAGTTTTCAAAGTTACAGTGTTCATTATCTAATTGTCCCTTCAATTATTCCACTTCCAATTGTCGAACCAATCCGTATATCGCCTATACCATACAAGTATTGTTCCCGCTGCTGGGTAACCAACCTTACTCAACCTTTTTGAATCGCTGAACATTCCAAATTTGATCACACATCCTTTCTGCATGTTATGACACTTTACTAACTGTAGTTTTCAAAGTTACAGTGTTCATTATCTAATTGTCCCTTCAATTATTCCACTTCCAATTGTCGAACCAATCCGTATATCGCCTATACCATACAAGTATTGTTCCCGCTGCTGGGTAACCAACCTTACTCAACCTTTTTGAATCGCTGAACATTCCAAATTTGATCACACATCCTTTCTGCATGTTATGACACTTTACTAACTGTAGTTTTCAAAGTTACAGTGTTCATTATCTAATTGTCCCTTCAATTATTCCACTTCCAATTGTCGAACCAATCCGTATATCGCCTATACCATACAAGTATTGTTCCCGCTGCTGGGTAACCAACCTTACT
>JAJOOH010005393.1:0-12887 GCA_029582605.1 Solanum gracilifrons
AGTGGTCTTGAACACGGTCCATGAAGGGGATCGTGAAGACCCCTTAGGCGTGTGGTAGGCAAGGATTTGAAGCCTACCTACTGCCTAGGGACCACGACTTTCATCACGACTCGTGGTCTTGACCACGGATCGTGGGAGGTCTCGTGGTCATGCCTTTAATTGTTGGAGGCCAAGACCCCAAGCCTTAGCCATTGCCCAAGGACCACGGGCAGGACCACGACTCGTGGTCTTGACCATGGCTCGTGAGGGCCTCTCGTGGTGCCTAGGAGTGGGCTGCTTAGTCGAGGGTCAATTGGTAATTTTCAAATTAATTAGTTATTTTATGGGGTCGATTTTAATTGTTTTATTTCACATGTATAAATGATTTTGAGTCATTAAACACCCCATTTACTTCATTATTCCCAAAAACCCAAATCAAACCAAAAGTTCATCTCCTTCACAATATTTCTCTCTCTAGAAGTTCCCAATCAAGAAGAAGAAGAAGAAGAAGAAGAAGTGGAGGCTAGGGCTTGAAGAACCAAGGTCTTTCTTCACAAATTTAGGGGAAAAATACATTAAGGTATGGTGGCTTTTCATCTATGGGTAGCTTTCACCCATAGAGTCCCTTCAAAACTAGATTTCAAAGTTTTCAAGTTCCCCAAAAGTTAGGGTTTCACTCTAAGTCATGGGTTCCTTCCTCAAACGTTTTCAAAGGTTGATTTATGATAGATTATGATTGAATTGATGTTTAATTGTTGATTTATGATGAAATTCCCCAAGAACCCATGAATTTCGTAAATTACCAAATTATGACTTCATGATGTGAGTTGATTGATTATGAAAGCATGTTAATAGAATGTGTCTATATGGATTGAGTTTATTGAATTATGTCATTATTCATGCCTAAATTGTAGTAATTATAGATGTGTTGGTGAGTTATGATTCATTGCCTTGAAGGGCAAATTGTGAAGGTTAATGTATAATCATGATGCTATGTATATCCTTTGTGATTTCAATGAAATTAAAGTAATGTGATCATGACTTCAATTCAATTGTGTTATTATTGAAAAGGTTATTCTCAATTATACACTTATGAATGATGATGATATATGTGCAAGATTTATTCAATGTAATGTTACATCTTGAATCGGTAGACCTAATGGTGGTAGCCCTTTCATAAACGATTAATGAAGTATTCTAGGCTTTGTCTTGAATCGGTAGACCTAATGTGAGATACGTACTATGGCTACTTGAGAAGTTCTATGAAGTGTGGGTGGTAGTATAGGATGTCATTCATACATTGCACGAGTAGGCTTTGAGAGGGCTATGGTGTGATTCTCTAATGTCTTAATGTCTAATGAAATGAATGTGTTCATGATGATGCTAATGAGAATGTTGAATTAAAGGCTTAATGTAATGATGAATGCTCTACTTGGAAATGTTATTATGAGTTGCTTTCCTTGTCATGACTTATTGTGTATAAATGTTCCTTGTCTATGGTGGCCTCAAATGGGTACTTAGTGTGAGTGGTATTATGGGATTCCATTCATGCATTGCACAAGTATAACTTAGGGTTGCCTAAGATGATGGTTCTATTATGTTGAAATGATATGCATGTTGAATATGTTTGTATCGTATGCCTCTTATACTAAAGTTCATGATGTCTCTCAAAATTGGCATAATGCATGGTTTCCATCCAAAATGTCCTTTTAAAGCATGATTTTTGCATGGTCATCATACTTAGTACATTTTTGTGTGCTAACCATATTTCTTCTATTTTTACTACAAAGTGTAGGTTCCAAATCTTAAGGTGATTCCTTTGGAGTAAAGCTTGGATTGACTATTTTCTAAGCTAGTGGTGAGTCCTCAAGATTCAAGGATGTATGAGGGTCTTTAGTAGTTCCTTTATTGTCATTTTAAGTTTCAGATTATGTTAAAGGGCTGTGACCCTATTTTTAATTCTAAAGATGTATTAGATGGCCATGTGAGACAGTGTTAGACTTCCGCTGTTTTAAATAAAGTTTTGGATTATATGGTTTAAAAGTTTTAAATTCCGTACCATTTTCTTTATGTCTTATGTTATGAATGCTATGAGGCTTGTATGAGGCTTTTCATAGTCTTGTACACCGTGTCACGTTCGGAGTGTAGGCTCGGGTCGTGACAAAACTACATCTAACAACCCATTATTCATGAAAACTCAACATTTCTCATATACATAGGAAGATCTATCTTCTCTAAACTAAAAGCATGCTAAAAAAATAATCTCAATGAGCATTTATACAATATGCTTCCAAAAAGCACAACTAAGCATGTTCAACAATTCATCTCATGAAGCATCTAGGCAACTCTAACTCAATGCACAACAACATGAGGAAAAATCAATCATAAAAACTCATTTTCTTACTAAACATAAATTTCTCAAGAACACGCATAACATAAGTAAATCATGGAAAAGCACATACCACACACATGACTCCCAAAACAAGAAAACTCAAGAGGAATTACTTACCTCAAGTTTAAAATAGGAGTAGAAGGAAAGAGAAGAGGATATTGGGACTTCATATCGGCCTCGGCCTCCCAAGTAGCACCCTCAACTAAGTGATTCCTCCATAAAACCTTTACGGAAGCTATTTCCATATTTCTCAATCTCTTAACTTGCCGGTCTAGGATCTCTAACGGAACCTCTTCATCAACAAGATTCTCCTTAATCTCTAAACCCTCTAAGGGAATTATGGTTGATGGATCTCCAATACATTTCTTCAACATTGAGACATGAAACACCGGATGCACCAATGCCAACTCATTTGACAAGTCTAACTCATAAGCAACCTTGCCGACATGTCTCAAAATCTCATAAGGACCCACAAATCGAGGACTAAGTTTCCCTTTCTTTCCAAACCTCATAACACCCTTCATGGGTGAGATCTTCAAATAAACCCAATCATGCACATCGAATTTGAGATCTCTCCTTCTAACATCGGCATAGGACTTTTTCCGACTTTGGGCCGTCCTTAACCTCTCTAATAATCTGAATCTTCTCAATGGCCTCATGCACCGATTCCTGACCTAGGAGACCAACTTCCCCCACTTCAAACCATCCTATAGGAGACCTACATCTCCTACCATAGAGAGACTCAAAGGGAGCCATGTCGATACTCGGATAGTAACTGTTATTATAAGCAAACTCAACTAATGGCATATGGTCATCCTAATTTCCCTTAAAATCTATAACACATGCCATAAGCATGTCTTCCAAAGTCTGAATGGTGAATTCCACTTGACCATCCGTTTGAGGGAAAGCGGTGCTAAGCTTCACCTTGGTACGTAGACCCTTTTGGAAAGACTTCCAAAACTGTAAAGTAAATTGGGGACCTTGATACGAAATTATAGACAAGGGTGATCCGAAATTATAGACAAGGGTACTCCATGTAACCTTACTATCTCCATCACATACAATTTAGCATACTCTTCCACCGAGTAGGATACCTTGATGGAATGAAATGAGTGAACTTAGTCATTCGGTCCACTATCACCCATATCGAGTCATGTTGCCGCCGAGTACGTGGCATGCCTACAATAAAATCCATGTTCTCATCTTCCCACTTCCAAGTAGGAATAACAATATCTTGTGACAAGCCTCCCGGCCTTTGGTGCTCAACCCTAACTTGTTGACAATTAGGACATTTGGCCACAAATTCTGTGATGTTTTTTTCATCCCATTCCACCAATAGACTTCCCGTAGGTCACAGTACATCTTGGTGGTTCCTGAGTGAATAGAATACCGACAACTATGGGCTTCTTCTAAAATTTTCTCTCTCAAGCCGTCAACATTTGGAACACATAACCTACCTTGATACCTTAGCACCTCATCTCCCCCTTGGGAGAAAGACGCTACAGAATTTTTAAGTACCGCCTCTTTCAACTCAACCAAGATAGGATCTAGACATTTCTTAGCCTTCACATCCATCACAAAGGACGATTCAGAACCATTATGAACCATGACACCACCCTTGGTAGAATCCACTGGTTGAACACCTAGTCGGGCCAACCTATGCACATTACATACCAACTCTTTCTTTTCATCCTCTATATGAGCCACACTACCCATTGACAATCTACTAAGAGCATCTGCTACCACATTAGCTTTACTGGGGTAATAACAGACACTCATGTCATAATCCTTCAATAATTCTTACCACCTTCTCTGACGAAGATTCAAGTCCTTTTGACTAAATAGATATTGTAGACTCTCGTGATCGGTGAAAACATCCACATGGACCCCATACAAATAATGCCTCCATATTTATAAGGCAAACACAACCGCCGCTAATTTAAGATCATGGGTAGGATAATTCTTCTCATGGACTTTAAGTTGTCTTGAATCATAGGCAATAACTTTATCATTTTGCATAAGCACACATCCCAACCCAACTCTAGAGACATCACAATACACCACAAAACCATCCGTACCTTCCGGTAAGGTCAACACCAGAGCGGAAGTAAGTCTATCTTTCAACTCTTGGAAACTTTTCTCACAAGCTTCTGACCACACAAACTTAGCCTTCTTTTGGGTCAAAGCCGTCAAAGGAGATGCAATGGAAGAAAACACCTCAACAAACCTCCTATAGTAAACGGCCAAACCCAAAAAGCTTCTAATGTCTGAAGGAGTTAGAGGTCTAGTCCAACTCTTGACCGCATTCGTCTTCTTAGGATCTACCTCAATACCCTTGCTAGACACAATATGACCAAGGAAAGCTACAAATCTTAATTAAAATTCACACTTGCTAAAAATTGCAAAAAAGTTGATGGTCTTTAAGAACTTGCAACAAAATTCTCAAATGGTCCACATGTTCATTCTCACTCCTTGAATAGATCAAAATATCATTGATAAACACAATCACAAACATGTCTAGGTATTGCCTAAACACTCTATTCATTAGGTCCATAAATGCCACCGGGGAATTAGTTAAACCAAATGACATCACAAGGAACTCATAATGTCCATACCGTGTTCGGAAATTCGTCTTGGGAATATCATCCCCTCTCCCTCTCAACTGGTGATACCCTGAACGAAGGTCAATTTTTGAGAAGTAACTAGCCCCTTGAAGTTGATCAATCAAGTCACTGATTCTCGAAAGGGGATACTTATTCTTAATGGTCACTTTATTCAATTGACGATAATCAATACACATTCGAAGAGACCCATCCTTCTTTCTAACAAACAACACCGGAGCACCCCATGAAGAGATACTTGATCGGATAAAACCCTTATCTAGCAAATTTTTTAATTGCTCATTCAACTCTTTTAACTCCGCCGGAGCCATTCTATTAGGAGGAATAGATATACGTTGCGTATCCAGAAGAAGGTCAATACCAAAATCTATTTCCCGCTCGGGAGAAATACCGGGTAAATCATCAAGAAAAACTTCTGAGAACTCATTAACTACCGGAATCGACTCTAGAGAAAGGGTTGTGGAATCCACATCCCTCACCCTAACAAGATGGTAAATACACCCTTTGGAGATCATCTTTCTAGCTTTAAGACAAGAGACAAATTGACCTCTAGGCATGGAATTTCCTCTCTTCCACTCAAGGATAGGCTCATTTGGAAATTGGAATCTAACCACCCAAGTCCTACAATCGATAGAGGCATAACATGCATGCAACCAATCCATACCCAAAATCACATAAAAGTCTAACATGTCTAGAACAACCAAGTCCAAAAGAGTAACTATATGGGATAAAGAAACAGAACACCTTCTATAAACCCTCTTAACCACCACCGAATCACCAACCGAGGTAGAAACCGAAAAAGGGTCTAATAACACTTCGGGGAGCATATCAAACTCCATGGCCACATAAGGTGTCACAAAGTACAAAGTAGCACCGGGATCTAACAATACATATACATCAATATGAAATAATTTTAACATACCTATCACTACATTTGAGGAGCTCTCTTGGTCACCTTGGGATTGAAGAGCATAAAAGCGATTTTGCTTTGGGGCATTGGAGTTTGAACCTCTTGGAGGAGATTGCTTCTCTTTCTTTAGCCATGAGAATGGGTCAATCTCTCATTTTGTGGCCACTCTTTCCGCAACCATAACACCCATCGGTGCCAACTAGGCACTTACCATCATGTTTTCTTCCATATTTTACACAATTAGGCCTAACCACATAAGAACCACCACCATTACCTCCTTGAGGTTTCGAGTTGGAAATCCTATCTTTGTTGACCCTTGGAGCACTAGAAGAGCCTTGGTTTGAAAACCTTTGCTTAAACCTTGGTCGACCTTAACCATCGAACCTAGTATTGGAGAAGTTCCCATCACCGGTTCTAGCTCTTTTCACCTCCATATTCTTTTCCTTGAGTTTTGATTCCTCAATTTGTTGAGCGTACACCATAAGCCTTGAGATATCCATATCATGATGGAGCATTTCCGTACGTCATTCTTTTTCTACCAAGTCAGACACGCCCGTCAAAAACCTACTCATCTTATCCCTCGAATCCGCCACCATAGTTGGAGCATACTTGGACAATTGAGTGAACTTTAGGGCATACTCTTGCACACTCATACTTCCTTGACAAAGGTTAATGAACTCTTCCACATTAGCGTCCCTCAAATCTCGGGGAAAGAATCTATCAATAAATTTGATTTGAACAACTGCCATTCTACCGGGCCTGCTCCTACATGTCTTCCACTCTTCCACTGATCATACCATACTTGAGCCACATCTTTTAGTTGGTAGTCAGATAACTCTGCCTTCTCTTCTAAAGATACCCCCATAATAGCAAAAACTTTATAAACCTCGTCAGTGAATTTTTAAGGATCCTCTTTCACTTTGGAGCCATGAAACTTGGGAGGGTTCATTCGAGAAAAATCCCTAACCTTTGAAGCAGCCGAATTCACATTAGGATTCACATGAGTCACAAGGCAAGGACAATACCAGGCAAAAAGAAGAAAACAAGCTGAGGAAGTGAAGAAAAGTGATCCTGGTGATCGCCAAGACCACTCGGCGAACTGCTGAGTGGCTCTTTAGCTCGCCCAAAATTCCAGCATGCCATCCCTAGGGAAGAACCAACTTAGCGACAGGAATGGGCAGTCGGTGAATCACCGAATGACTCAGCAAGGACAACTTTGATCACCCAAAGTTACAGGACCTGGAGGACTGATGACCAAAAGTATGGCGATAGAAGGAAGAAAAGGGCGGATCGCCGACCTGTTCGGCGAGGCCCGATTTACTCCGCCCAATGGCCTTTTTAGCCAAAAATTGGGCAACTATAAATTGAAATTTAAAATGAAATTTCAGTATCATTGTGTAGAGTTTTCAATTCCCAAGTTAGAGAGTTAGATTTTTTCTCTTAGTTTTTGAGTTCCATTGTAGACTTTGAAGCTTTTGAGGCTCAAACATGAAGATTTGCAAGTAGGTTTTTGAATTTATTCAATTTGGACCATTGTAAAGACTTGAGAACCTTTACCCAGATCATGGCTAATGTATTTGGTAATTGTTTCTCTATTTTTATGATGTGTAGCTAAAACCCCAATGTTTGGGAGTGTGATCATATGTTTATTTGCCTAATTATCTTATGGGTATTGTTGTTTAATGATGCAATTGTTATTTTATTATGGGTTTAATCATTAGTTGTGTTTTAATCTATGGATTGTAGTTGCAAATGCAATTCTAATTTAGAGTTCTTGGCTTGCTTGAGAGAGAGGTTTTGGAACGAAAGCTTTTGATTAATGATTGTAGGTATTGGGTTGATATGCGTTTTGCTCGAAAGAGTGAATCCTAAACTCAATTCTACATATCTAGCTTGAGAGAGTGGATACATTAAGGTTGTGGGTTGTTTATCTTGTTAAGCTTGTCGGTGTTCGAGAGAAATCGCCTGAATCGTAATAGTTGTTCGAGAGAAAGCTATTGCACTTATGGCCCAGACTACCCACAATATTTCAGCAAATTATTATTAAATTTCAATTACTCATATAGCGTAATTAGCTTATAAACGATCACATCCCAAGAATCCCTCTTAATATTGTTGTTTTCCCTATTTTCGTATTTGTTCTAGCTGTTAATTGCAAATCAAAATCCCCTCATCTGACATTCGTTACCACTCACTTATATTTTCTTGTATTTTTTCGATAATCTCTATTCCTATAACCGCTTAGACCACATTTGTACTTTGTAATTGAATTCGAACATTGTACCGCCCCCTATGGGTTCGACCCCAACTCTTTGTTGGGTTTTATACTAGATAACAATCGTCTTTACACCTAGAATTGGAAGTGGTGTAAGCTGGTACGTTAAATCAGTCGTATTTAAATCAATCTCTCGATAATTTTTTTCACTTCAATATATAATAATTTAAATAATTAATACAAATTTTCTTAGCTTAAGAAATAATTAAATTTTAGAGTTATGCAAAAGACTTCAAAGAATACAAATTTTAAATATAAATTATAAAACAAAATATGACAAACTTTGAATATAAGAATATCAAATTTTACCATCAAATGTAAGGAAAAGATCTCCAAATAAAATAACAAATAGCTATCGAAATTTAATTTTTTTTGTTGTAATTCCTCATTTGTTAATTGGTTATGTTTTCTTTCATATCAAATCTCTTTTTATTGTACATTATCTGACATTTTTATCTTGAAGTCTTTGTAAGATAATACAATTTTTTCATTTCTCATATATTTCTCAACATTTATCATGATGTTACAAATATGACTTTGTTAGGGCTTGTGAGACGAATTACCCTCTAATATAAATAACTATTATTGTCTCTCAATGCATTATCCCACTAATATTTAAGGTTCCGCATTTACATTAAGGTTGAAAGATTTATTTATTTGTCCAACTCGGAAGTAGACTCAAAAAGAATTTGCTTATTTGAGGAACATTGATTTGTATCATTTTCGAACCAATCTTGAGATGTTTGAGTAGATTGAGATGGAGTTATTGAATTTTGAGAAAAGCCCCTTTATAGAAGGAGCTATGTAGAAGCTCATTCTAGACAAAGGAAATCTCTGACATAGATTTAGGCTTCTCCGATTGAGAAAACCCCGACAATTACTTTTATAGTAGCTGCGAGCCTAACATCAAAGGCAGTTCCAAAAAGGAGTTCCCTATTTCCAGCTTGAAAAAGTAAAGTCTCAGTGCCAGTTGTAAGGTTAGGAAAGCCAGGTATGATGAAATCCTCTTTTCGAATAGGAACTGATTCAATCTTATTATTAGAATATTCACATTCAACCACTATTCTTCTTGTAAGCTGTTTTGTAAGTTGATTTGTTGTGACAAGCTTGCAAACCCTTGATATATGTTCCTAACTTCCCTTTCTTACATAATCTGGCAACATCTATGGTTACACCATGTGTTTCACTTGATACATACTGTTTTTTCTTTTTCTCTCTTTTTTTCCGTCTCAATTGATTTTCTCTTGGCGGCTTCACGCTCATCAGGTTATTTTCTTCTAATTTTTTTACTAGTTTACCTCTCTTTGGATCATAGTTAGGATGTTCAACATAAATTAGACTTGTAGGTTTCCACATATCAAGTTCATGCATTGGAGCAACGATTAACTCATAAATCTTAATTTGAGTAGCTTTCTTGTAATAATCATTTATGATTTTTTTTGAATTCACTCTTACATGGAATATGTAGGTCACTGCATGTGAGCATCTGATACTTATAAGGTCTAATCCCATGCAAAATCAAGTTCTTCCATTTTATTCAACACTTATTGTTCGTCATACATAGTTTGTACTTAAAGTAACAATAATTCAATACTAGTAAAAATTGGTGTAGTTGCTTCTATTTTTTTCGTTTTACTAATTTCTACATTTTAGGGCATAAACTTCCTGTTATAGTAAGAAATTGTAAAATTTCATGTTAAATATTATGTATTGAGACAAGTTACAGTAATATTATGTTGGTATAGGAGTACAATGTCTCTCTTTTTATTAATTCTTTTCATCGAGTATATTCAAATTTCTTCAAGCAGTCCAAGTATAAATTTTTTTTCTTGCTTTTGAAATTGATTTTTCCCATTGTATAAATCACAAAAATTATTTACAAGCATATCACACTTTGTTGTTTTCTAAACTTGACTTGCTCCAGAATTTGGGTAATCTATCGTTGAACCAACTTCTAGCTTCTTTGTCCTCCTCTTCCAACATATATATCTCAATTATTTCATTTTTATATTTACTTGTATAAGTTTTCCTAACAAATTTTGAAATTCATACCCTCAATGATAAGCCTTTGTGCACTCTCTTGAAATTATTGTATAGATGTCTTACACAATATATATGCTTAACTTGTCGAATAATCTCAATCCCTTCAATTCCTAAAACAACAAGAAATAGATAAATATAATTAATTTTTTAATATTAAAGACAATAAAATAATCAAGTGCTAATATAAGTATATAATAATTAGTATTTATTTTTTTCACTTTATGTGTTCAAGTTATTATTTGGATAGTTAAAAGAGGAATTTATTTTTTATAATTTTTTAAAAACATTTTGAATTGTCAATTATAGTAATTTATCGTATTTTAAAGTAATTTTTAAATATATAAATTTATATGAGAAGATTGATGATACTGATTCAAATTTACTCCAAAAATTAATTACTTTGACTCTTGTACAACTATGAATATCGACACATACTAAACTAACAAAAAATAATATGATCATCTCGATATTTTATGACACAACCAATACTTGTCTCTTTGTTCTATTTGATCCATTCTTTTTCTTTCCTTTATTTTCTTATATAAAAGAATTGATCTTTATATAAAATAATTTTATGGGTCATTGTAGTTTTGCGAATAACAGAGAGAAAGTAATGGCAGCGGCAGATACAATCAACAAAGAAGAGTTGCATGATCTAAGTGTGGTGAAAACAAAAGATGATTAATTGAAGGTAATATGTGGCTACATCAATCCCCCATTAATTGAAGATGATTAATTTGTGTTAAATGCACGTTGTTGATTCTATCATGTGCTCACAGTGAAATTTAATTTCTGTATCTACTTAAGTCTAGGGTCTATTATGAGTAGTCTCTATCACAACATTAAGGTTGAGTATGCTGTTATTGTTGATATTTATTTGGCTGATGAACTATACTAAAGAAAAGCTACATTGTATCTTTGATTTTGTTGATAAAAGTGTGATCTTTGATGATCAGTCTATCTATTGGCTCTAAAAAGGTTACATTTATCAACTTTTTTCTAGTTATGGTTGATGATATATTCATAAAGGAGATTGATTAATTAATACTTTATGAAAAAATTAAAGGTCAATTTCTATGTGAATGTTATTGTGGAAGCATGTTGATACAAATAATGGTTTAATGGAACACATAACTTACTTTTGAAGTAAAGATTTGTTTCACTGCAAATCAGTGGAAATTCATGCTATAAAAAAATACTTTTTTCCACTCGTTTTCCATCTAAAAATGCATGTGAAAAACAATTATTACTGTATAGCGAGAAGCTTCCTAATTTTTCCACTCCTTTTTCATAGAATTAGCTAACTAAAAAATGCATGTGAAAAAACAAATTATCACTGAATAGTGAGAAGCTTCCTAATATTTCCACTTGAAAGCATTACTATTTTCTTTCCTCACTGATAAAATTAGAAACTTTTTGATAATAGCCTATGACAGTTATCAATAGGTAATTTTAGTTTAAAAAGAGTGACTTTTTATAGTGTATTTATCAAGTAATGACTTTTAACTACATCTCAATTTCAATATTAATTTTCCTTATCCAGCTGCATGTTTTGTGTTGTGATGATTTTCATAAATTGACTAGATTATCATTTTAGAAGTAACATTTCACAAGAGATGTGAACTAATGCACTACTTATTATTTCTCAATAGAGATCTATCGGACTATCTACCTCCCAAGATAGGGGTAAGACTTTTCCACTCTTTTCTCCAGGACCTCACTTGTAAAATTACACTGAGTATATTGTGTTTTTATTGATGATAGTAATTACTACAGGGCATATTTATTAATTCCTGCCATATATGTGTAACATTTTGCTCTTAGGACCTTGGTTTCTTTCTCAAAGAACCTGCATGTACATTGAGAAAATGGTAGGTTCAATTGAACCAGTAAATAAGTCTACATCCATCTCTGAGTAGAGCTTCTTAAAAAATGTATTTTGGTGTAATCACTTAATCATTTGTATGCTTTACCTATTGAAACAATTAAAATTATAATATTTGTTTTTTTCATCACTGAGTCATTTAAAATGTTATTATTGTACTTGTACTTATGAATTTTTATGAAACAAAAAAAAACTTGTCTTATTATCGTATTTTATCGATGTCTCCATAATTTAATACTTATAAAAATTATCTTTTATTATTTGACAAGCTTACTCCAGCTGAATTTGAGAAATATGATAAAAAGAGTCCTCTATAAAATGGAATAATAATATTTGAATGTGTAATGACTCGTAAGGTCATTTTGAGAACTAAGCCACTCTCTTTCATAAAAGACTTTTCCATAAATTTTAAATGGAAATTATGAATTACTCTTTTAACTACATGTATTTAACTAGTAGATAATTTTAAATAATTAATTTAATTGGTGGTTAATGGACCAAGTCCATATATAATATAATTTAAGTTAATACTCTTTATTATTTTAAATAATTCTTTTATTAAAAAAATAATCTCTGAAGAAGGGCGACATAACCTCGCCACAATCACATGGGCGACAAACTAACTGCAACATGTAAGAATTAATATGCATCAATGTATTGTTGTATAGGTGCTAAATATCATAATATTATTAATATATATATATATATATATATATATTATTATTATTATTATTATTATTATTATTATTATTATTGGTTAAAGAAACAGATAAAAAGGAAAT
>JAJOOH010005394.1:0-11575 GCA_029582605.1 Solanum gracilifrons
GATGATATGAATTGTATGCTTGAGATGCATGATTGAATTGAATATCACGTCGGTGTATATATATATATATATATTATTTTAATGTGATACAGTACCATGCTGATACATATATTATATATATACATATTATTTTACTATGAATCGGATATTACATCAGTATGGTATATCAACAGAGCTGATACCCTACAGGTCATGGTTATTGCCATAAAGAAGTTTCTTAGCATGCATAAACACTTTATTTACTGTTGTGTAAGTTCATGATGCATGAGTATTGAATGACTGGATGATCTGTTGAGGATATGGTTAATCTTGTGGTGACTATACTTGTTGATTGTGAGTTGTCTATGTATAAGAGTCTGACTTACTTGCTATATTATTTACATGTTGCTTGTTTCTAATTTGAGTCGGTCTATGGTGCTTACCAGTATATAGTGACTTGTACTGATAAATTATTGACACTATTTTGTACAATTTAACATATCTACATATCGATATCCACTAAGTCAAATCGATAAATTTCAAAATCAAACCAAACCAATCGATACACAACCCTTGTAAATTCTTAGGGAATTGTTAAAGGGGTAATTTAACTAACTATTAAATTTAGCTTAATTATAAAACTAAGTTGGTTTTGAATGTTTATTTTATAGTTGGAGGGTCTCAAAATTGGAAAGAAGGTATTATCCGTTTTATGAACATCGGGAAAATGGAAGCGGGAAATCTGCTTCGGTTAAACCAACCGCCACAACGACTTGTCCATTCTCGTCGTTTCTCTCACAGTCGAACTGTTACTCTTACTGTTAATGCTTCTCAGGTACTCTCTCAATTCCACATTAATAATTTATTCGATCTTCTATGAATAAATAACTGTGTTTAATTTGTGGGTGATGAAGGGAGAAATTAGGTATAGAGGGATGAAGCCAAGGAGGGAATGGATAGCTGATTGGGTATCTAATAATGATGATTTGGTTCGGAGTATGCCAATTTATGTGGGTGGATTGTCTTTATTGGCGGTTCTCTTCAATCGTACTGTTTCTGGTATTGCTCCAGTCGCTGATGCTAGCAGGTTAGCTACTTTATTTGAGGCTGCAATTGGTGCCCTAGCGAATTTTGTCTTGAAACAACCATTAATTTTTCGTCTTTTACTTTAGTTTGGTGAACTTGACCTGAGGGTCTTTCAGAAACAATCTCTCTATCTCCACGAGGTAGTAGTAAGGTTTAGGTACACTCTACTAAGTGAGGTTTTAATTGGGTATGTTGTTGTAAACAAGGAGTAATTTTAATTTTTGTCAAGTAATTCAAGAGGGCTGGTAATACTAAGGGCTCGTTTGGTACAAGGGTTAAGGGATAACTAATCTCGGGATTAGGTTTAGGATGAGTTTATCTTATGTTTGGTTGGGATAAAATCACAGGTCTTATTCGGGATCAGTTATCTTGGGATTGTAGTGTTATTTTTATTCCACATTGAGGGTGGGATAATAATACTGGGATAACTTGTTCCCAACTAAATGAACCTAAGAGTTAAATTTTTATATGCTTACACTATAAGGCCACTTAAAAATACCCACTAAAGTAGTTTAAAAAAGAAGGGAAGTATGAAAGTATCTGTTTTTACAAGTTAAAAAGCTTTGCTAATATGAAGTATTTTAGTGAAAGTTTGGTTTAAAAGGGAAGGAGGAGAGAAAAATACACATACACACTGCTACTAAAGTATGAAAAATGATTTACATATGACGTAAATTGTAATGTAGATGAATTGATGCAAGTTTTGTTTTATAAGGTTACACCTATTTAATGATTCCTTTAACAAAATGAGATTTTGGATGAATACACCAGAGACATGTTTTAATAGGTGAATGCTTTCTTTTTGTTTTATAAACAAAGAAAGTTGAGGTCTTGCCCTTTTGGAAGTAGTTAGTGAAGTTTCGTAATAGCCCCATCATTACATCTTGAAATGATCATAGTAGATCTTTTTTGGTATTGACCAACCAAAGGGGGTATATAGTTGCTGATAATTGAATGAGAATGCTGAACTCCCCCAGTAACTTCAATTACCAATAAAACCTATGATATTATGCAGGGAACACCTCAAAGCCTGTTCAGTAATTTTCTTAGTCATTGTTAAAGACACAAGTCCCACATTGGTTAACTATGGTTTTCCCAATAGTTTGTAAAGATCTTGGCTGTTCGCCTAAGGTTTTAAATTAGTTGTTTTTGTTCTTCCATATGGTATCATACCAACTTTAGCAAGCTTGTTAATGTTTTCTTGAGATCAAATGAGTTGAACACGAGAGACGGTGTTAGAAATATAGTCTCAGACAAAAGTCCCATGTTGGTTCAACAAGTATTTCCAACCGATCTTAAATTACTCCACCTATTACCCATAGATTTTCAGTTGAATGCATAAGTTCTTCGACAATCATATGTAACTGAAACAAGTATGTTTCTTTTAGGAGCAGCAGTTTCCTTTTATGCAAATCACATTGGAAACAGTTTTAAGCTTTCTATCTTCCATTTAGTTTAATTTTCTGTATGTTCTCGGGCCACAATATTAACTGTTTGCTTCCAACTTATACAGTTCTCAATCCAGAGCAGATTTATTGACACTTGGGTTGGCAGTCACCAACATCTTGAATGGTCTTGTTTGGCTTTCAATCCGACCAAAATCCATATCTGTGGTGAGGGCTGTATACACACACATACACATATGCTTTCTTTGTATCCAACTCTTTCTCCTCAGCTCATTGTTTATTTCTCCTCCTGTAGATACACCACAAGATTAACTGATCGATTTAAGCCTTTTGTTTTCAGGTAAATCCTAACGGTGTGGAGTGCCAAAGAATAGCTTCTCACCTACCAGATTTTGTTATTTCTGAGCTGCTATGGTATTGTATCTATGAGCTGGAACAGTTTTTGAAATGGGTCTTTATAACTTACTCATTTTTATACTTTGATATCACGTATAATATTAATTTGATATGTTTGTGCGTATGTATACATATTACATAATTTATTTAATGAGTATGCATTGTACTCGAGGAACGACACTGATCATCTTTTTCTTGCCAAAGAAAATTCAGATTGAAGGTCACCTATATGTGAAAGTTCCACCCCATGATACTCCTCGCCAAGTCATAGGGAAGAGAGCTAGGTTCTAGAATCAAATGCTTATTGATTTAAATTGACCACTAGTCTTTGCCCAGAGAGGCTTATTGCACAAAAAACGAAACTTTATTAATTAGCATTGAGATTATAAGTATTCAACGTTTACGTCTTTTGAAGTATTTAGAGAAGTTGTTTTTGTCGACACGAGAGGGTTATGTTGATTTAATTGAAGGGACCCTTCACCTAACCACGAATCTGGGGATTTGAGTTACCAATGGGTGAGAAAGTGGGAAAAGTCACTTTTGGCCTCTGAGGAGAAGGGGTTTGCAGGGGCTGGATTTTCCATATAAAAAATGTGTGTTTTTGGTAATGATAGTGGGAAAGAGCATCATTTAATGCTTTAAAATATAGTTGGTTGTATAAATGAAAAGGTGGCATCATTTCTAAATAGTGAATAGTGTGTGAACTTTCCGTTCACTAACACAATTGCAGCTCGTGTACTTTACAGCACTGATATATTAGACAACTCGTCCCGAAAAAGAATGTGTTAAATAAATCCTTCAACATGCTTCTGCCCAGGGGATTAGGTCCACACTTATATAATAACCGGTCATCAATTGAAAGCAGGGAAAGATGGTGCTGAAGTGCAAATGGTCAAAACCTTCCACTAGCAACTGTTCCAGTATGCAAATGATATCTAACCAAGAAAGCACTGTTTTATACATTTCCTGACGCTTTTAGATGAGAAACCTTTGGAGTTTAGCCATCATGAAAGTGACTTCTTGATGATTTAACATGTCTGTCTTGCTCTTTTTCTATCCTCAGGGCATGGAATTCTCTATCAGATGTCACATGCTGCAGGTCTCTGGTCATTGTTTATGATGGTAAATGTATCCTTCAAACTGGGTTTGCTGCTGCGTCTTTATCTAATGGAAGTGATGCAGTAGCTGTGGACAGTAATAAATTGATAGAAGGGTCACTTTACCAAGGAGTTTTAAAATCTGCATCACGTAAGTGATATCACTAACTTTTCTTTCGTTCTAGCTTTTAAGATATAGTTATATCTGTGTTTTCCATTAAGCAAGTGGGCAAATGAGATTATGCGCCCTGAGAGCATGTTTTGAAAGATGAAGACGCCATTTAAATTTATCTTCAGACCCCAAGTTTAAATTACACATGCTTGATTGTCTGTATTTCAGAGAGCTACTTGGCCAACTTATCTCTTTATCCTGGGAAGTCGGAGCTACCATTTCTTCCTTCAAATATACAGGTAGTACTAATTCCTGCTTTCTCCCCCCTTTTTCCCTGTGGCTCAACACTCTGCCTTGTTTCACCCAAGTTTACAATATCAGTTGTGCTAAAAGATGTATACATACCTCTATAAAAGCAAAATGAGCATTTCTCTCACCAAAATATGTTTTATCATTCAAGGTGTCTGCCCAATATACATCTATAGGATCTCTTCTATCATGGATTCTTCATATTGTCATGTTTATAGGTTGAAATTTCACCAAAAGGTTATTAATAACCATAATTCTTTACTAGGCAGTAATCTTGCAACCTCTGGGAGACAAAGGAATTGCCATAATTGGTGGTGATAGAATCAGAGGATTCACATCTTCTGACCAGGTATGGATCACCATTCATGTTGCGCTTATATAGTTACTGATATTCCCTTACCTTTGGTTTTGCAAGCTTGAGGCCTATGTGATCATACTATCTACACTTTTGGTGACATGAAGTACATAACTCTACCATGGTTTTGTTATACTGTGTGTGAGCTCTATTTATAATGGTTTTCATTATACTGTGTGTGAGCTCTATTTACCGTGGTTGTCATTATACTGTGTATGAGCTCTATTTGTTATCTAACTACTTGTTCAAATATCTGTGCAGTTCATCCTTTATATTAGTATCCCTGTTTTCCATCTTTCAAACACACCTTAGCCTCATGTTTTTCTCCTTTATTTGGCAGGCATGGATCACATTGATCGGAGAGAAGTTAGATGCTACACTGACAAAAGTTATTTGACATTCATAGTGGCAATGCAAGATGGATGTTTCAAGATATTCTAACAGCAGTATCTTAAGTTCAAGTGTTTGCCTATAATTATGTCTACATTCAAAGTGATTTTCCTTCCTTTAGTTTATGTTACACAGATGGTCCACACATTCTAGAAAATACATATGTATCATCTCGACTCTTATATTTGGACTTCCTCTCCAAAAGGAGGACTTGTAGTTTCAGCTTGTTTTTATTTTCTACTTAAGTACACAGAAGTGTTCCCTACATCTTTTAGAGGCAACCTTTGGCTATTGCGAAATATATCATTTATTGGTTCATTTCATCACTTGTAGGCACAGAGTGGTAATTTCTTTCCATGATTGCTTGCTTTGAAATGATTTCCCCTGTGAGCTTTAGCTCTGCTGTCATGTTGATTGGAGAAAGGCTGAGATACTGTAGGAGGCAACTTTTTCGTCTTTCTTGTGGGAAAATGAGGAAGATTATATCCAGAGAAAACCAATATGGAAATTTCATTCCTGGACCTCCCATCTCCAAAGGCATAGTTTGTAATTGTTCTCCCAGAGACAACAAAGCTTCCTTGATCTAAATGGTAAATTGTTGTAATGCATTTGAGTGATTCCTTATATGCCTTGTTTGTATACGGCCTCATGGTTTAATGTGATATATCATGCATATTATACTTGATGGCTCATATGATTTTGTTCGTTGTGATTTTGATTAGATATGGTTTAGACGGAGTGATGTTATTTCAGCATTGAAAGGTTAGCAGTCAGATGTGATCTAGTTGGATCTGGCTCTAGGAAGAGTGATGTTGTTTCAACCTTGAATGGTTGGTTATTCATTGTAATCTGGTTGGATATGGTTTCAGGTGGATATATGAACCTCGCGACACCCCTATAGGTTATGCTATCTGACAGATTGAGCGAGTGTATACCAGTTATATTTGGTCATTACATTACATTGCATCATCTCCATTATTTCCGACTTACTGAAGTTGTTGAGTTTATTAGTGGATTCTAGGATGGTTTGTGACCATATCTGTCAGACTTATTCGTATATTCTTATTGAAACTGATATACAGTCAATGTTGAAGTAAGCAGTTATAAGACCAACCCCGCCACCACTTCAGTTAAGGGTCGGTCAACGATACTGCTGAGTACACATGTTTTCCGTACTCACACTACACTTGCTTCACCTTTTATGTGCAGATTTTGTTTCGAGTACCAACGGTGAGTCTGATATCATTCTGTTTTTGGATGACCTGAAAATTCAGAGTAGTTGTACATAAAATGTTGAGTAGAGTGGAAATTAGTACACCCTCAAGGTGCTGGTATTATCAAGTCCCAAATCCGAAGACTATGTCTCATCTTTTTCTATAGTTTCTAAGTTGTAGAGGATATTTGCTTATTATGCAGGTATACATAATATAATGCATTGGCTTCGTGTACTATTAATATTTTATTTGCTATATTTTTTCGATTTACGTATATACTAATTCATAGAAAATCATGATATTAGCATAGTTAAAGACGGCGTTACTCTTTTTCACTATATTTATGAAATATATTTTTGTAAATAAATATTTCTTTTTTAAAATTATGCAATGACCATCACTAATACATCATATGTATTCTCAACATTATTTTTATACCTTACCAAACAACCCTTTAATGCAGTATTTGCCTTTTTATTGGATTTGTTTAATGTTTAACGTGTATGTTGTTCACTTGTGATTATGGATAATTAATTAATGAGAGAAGTAGTGAAAAATATGTGTGAACTTTGCCCAAATTATTAATTTCATCATCGACCGGTTGACAACCTTAAAAATATTACTAATTAAAAGAGTGTTTTCAACATTTTTTTCTATTTTTATTAATAGTTTCACGTTTCTACAAGATAATTTTGGGATGTATTTCATTCAGGTAAGATCAAATATATTTTTAAAGCTATTATATCAATAGTTAAATGATGAAACTAATAATTTGCACCTAATTTAAACTGGTTTCAATAGTTCTCTTCTTAATTAATGGAAAGAAAAAAAAACAAGTTTTTAAAGAGACTCCAACTCTTGTAAGCTGCTGAGATTCTGTGATTTCCGGTTTCCTCACCAGTGCCGTTTCTCCACCTCTGCAGCTGCAGTCAAGATGGCTTTATCAACTATTCGGACGGTTAATCATCTTCTAAAGCCTTTCACCGCCGCCATCTCTGCCACTCGCCGCCTATCGTCGGACTCCAACGCCACCATCAATGTGGAAATCAGCAAACCGTACACCGCTCACAACATTGATCCTCCCTCATCAATCGTCGAAACCACCCCTAATGAACTCATGACTTTCTTCGCAGACATGGCGGAGATGCGGCGTATGGAGATCGCTGCAGATTCGCTCTACAAAGCGAAACTAATCCGCGGATTCTGTCATCCCTATGACGGACAAGAAGCGGTTGCAATAGGTATGGAAGCTGCAATTACAAAAAAGGATTGTATCATTACGGCTTATAGAGATCACTGTATATTCCTTGCACGTGGTGGAGGGTTAGTTGAGTCGTTTGCGGAGCTAATGGGGAGAAAAGATGGTTGTTCCAAAGGGAAAGGAGGTTCGATGCATTTCTACAAGAAGGATAGTGGATTTTATGGAGGTCATGGAATTGTAGGTGCTCAAGTTCCTCTAGGTATTGGAATTTCTTTTGCGCAGAAATATAACAAAGAGGACCATGTTACTTTTGCTATGTATGGTGATGGCGCTGCTAATCAAGGACAGTTGTTTGAGGCTTTGAATATGGCTGCTTTATGGGATTTGCCTGCTATTCTAGTCTGCGAGAATAATCACTGTAAGAACCATACTACTATTTTTCCTGATTTTCTAAGTAATACTATAAATGTATGTATGCTTTATGTTCTAATGAATTTGTTGACATTATGTGGTGCAAGTTTAGTACTGCAATAGCATTGATGTGGTCATGAAAATAAAAAAATATTGATTCATTCAAAAGCGCTTAGGATTATGCGTGTTTGCTTTTGTTGATGCAGATGGAATGGGGACAGCAGAATGGAGGGCTGCAAAGAGTCCAGCCTATTACAAAAGAGGGGATTATGTTCCTGGTTTAAAGGTGATACTCAGTCACATCTTGTAAATACATTGTTATGAGTTGTAGACATAATTTAGATGTTCCCGGTTTTTACTTTATGTGCTAACTAAGTATTGGAGACTAACATTTTACATCAGATATCTAGAATGGCCAACTTCTCTTCAATTTGAAGCCTGGAAATGGCTGGAATATATGCTGTTAGATGAGAATTAAAATGTTGTGTTTGCACCTGTAATTTTTTTTAATCACATCTTAAATATAATATAGGATAGAAATAGTAGTGTTATCCTTGTTTTTACCATTAATTTAAACTCTTATTTGGGGATTTCTAACTCCAGCTGTTCCAAGAGTCTCCGCTAGTTAAAACGTCATAATGGAAATTCTTAAACTCTGTAGTTGTTTTATTGTGAATATATTTATACTAATGCATCTATAACCGTTCAAAAAATACATTTATATATCCTTTTAGGTTATTGGTTCAGCAAAATGCTTTAGAAATCTAGAGAAAAAGTCTGTAGTTTTCTTACACCTCAATTAATCTACTCGGTACTTGTTATTACCTCCTACCTACACAAGTACTTGGTAGCATTGTTCACTCATCTTAGATAGATAGAAAGACGTCATTTAGCATTTTCTTTCCTCTGTTGAGATTTGAACCTTGCTCTCTCATGGCCCATTCAACTTCTGACGGTTAATCCACACCCTTGGGCGCTTAAATTGTGAAATTCATTTAACATTTATTTCAAAATCCATGAATGACAACTTTAACACTATAATTCTTATGCAATTTTTCAGTTGTTACATATCCATGGATAAGTGTCATAATATATTTGCATGTTTTGTCTAAGAAGAAATGATCTTCTTTAAAACTTCAACTAAAAGCTATTTTCTCTTCTGTATTTATTGGGTTTGCGGATGTTTCGCAAGGCTTACATCCCATTGGGGTCAAAGTGGAGTTGCATTTCGCTATTTGGTGGACAAGCAAGAGAGTATTTATTCTAGTTTTATACTATAATATTGTTTATTTCTTGTTTGCATCATAAACATTGGTCTTTTTGCCACCCACATCTTCAACATAGAAGGAAGAAACTAAAAAAATATGAAAAAGCTTTCTCCTACTGCAAATATAAAGACCCAATTAGATCATTCTAAGTGAGAATTGATACAAAGTTTGGGAAGAGAATGTAAGAGTATGCTAACAGTGCTCTTCATTTTATGTTTCAAAATAGGTCGATGGTATGGATGCCCTTGCTGTAAAACAAGCATGCAAATTCGCCAAGGATCATGTCCTCACGATAGGACCAATTGTAAGTACATAGCATGTCTAAATTCCAGTATTGATGTGCAGTTGCATTTCACACGTTCTTTAGTGATAATAGTGTCACGTGTATGTATGACATGGAAAGATGTTTTGAATACTAGAATACTAGATATTAGATACTCTTGGGGCTTCATAGATATTTCCACAAAGTTAACTGATTAGCTAGGTTGAGACAAGTAATATGAGAAAATTGGCTAGGCATGAGAAGAAATGAACATGAGATGCTAGACATTTCAAATCACATGGCTTAACAGTTGCGATATAGTCTTCTTTTACATAAATCTAGTTTCTTGACATGATACTATTCTGTATTTTCTGATTCTTTATTTGGTCTTTCATGGTCATAGAGCCCTTCTTTAGGAGCTCAAGCAAGTCCATCGGCTTGACAGAGATAATTCTTTTCTCTCTGCTCTCCTTTCTTCTTTAAGAGAAGTTTCTGAAAAAATGTGTGTCACTATAGTAATGCTAGCAGTTCTTTCAATATTGAAGGGAGGAAAATAGCTGGAAGATATGAATGAGATGCTAGACCTTTCAAATCAGATGGCTTAACAGTCATTATATTTTATTCATTTCCATAAAACATCTAGTGTCTTGACATGATGCTATTCTGTGTTTTATGGTTGAGACAATACATGAGATGTTCCCCAGAGTAGGCTGATTTTGCCTCGATGAGCTTTAACTATGGAGTGGTCTTATTACCTCCTGTACTACTTTGAACAGTTATCAATACCTCCTAATAAGGCCAGATAAAGGAAAGTTGAAGGGGATGGCGTTGGAGGAGAGGTGGTGTATTAGAGTTAATGGGCAACGTGCGGATTTGATTCGGGGTATGAACGAGAGGGGAAGGGGAGAGCTAAAACTAACTTTAACTTTTGAAAGTTTTAAGAAGCCAAGAAAAAGGAAAAAATACATGTCAATCAGGGATGTATGCGTGCTATACACAACCTTTATTAAAATGGAAAAGGGTCAAATGCCTTTGAACTCTGCGAAATTGAACAAAAATGCTCTCAGTTAATAGTTTGGTCTAAAAATGCCCTTGCGGTCAATACTTTGATCCAGAAATGCCCCCATCGCTAATAGTTTGGTCCAAAAATGCCCCTATTGTTACAAAGTGCATGGAATACCTCCCACAACCTCATCTACAAAATCGCTTTTTGACCTCCTCGTCTAAGGGCATCTCCAATCCAATCCTCTATTTTACTCTTCAAATATAGAGTTCTCTATTTTTTCAGACAATCAACTCCAACCCAATTCTCTATTTTACTCTCTAAAAAGGAATCTTTTTCTCTCTCCTTAATATTATATTATTATTTATATTTCATTCTTATTTTCTTATATAAATCATTTCTTCTTTTTGCAAATAATCACTCTATAATCTTTACGTAATACAATATTTTTTTTCAAATTCTTCATTAATATAAAATTATATTTTATTCTAAATTTCTAAATAACATAAATTGCAATAAATATTATATATAATACATATTAACGAACAATTCAAATAAAAATGAACTCATTGATGAAATATAATTGCATCATAAATATTGTATTATCGTAAAATTTATTTTAAATTTTACATAAATACTCAACTTTTAAGACTATTAGGTTACTCTCATGAATAGGGGTGTGCATCGGTCGGTTCGGTTTTATGTATTATCGGTTCGGTTTATCAGTTTTTGGTTCTTAAATATGTTAAACCAATAATATATTTTTTATAGGTTTTGGTCCTTAACGGTTCGATTTTCGGTTTAACAAATAAGAAAATATTTATAAAACAAATATATGACTTTTCTAATAAATTTGATGCGAAAACACAATAATGTAACTTACAAAAGCTCATAAAATAGAAACAATAATAACAAAGATGAAAAGAACTATACAAGCGTAACACAAAGAGAAATTAAGAGGAATATGGTTTTTACTTTAGATTTTAATGTTTTTTATAATGTGAAATTGTGAACTCAAATCCATTGTGAAGTGTGAATTGAAGGCTAAAGGACAAAGATAGTAACTACTAAGGTATTAAGATTAAT
>JAJOOH010005395.1:0-14735 GCA_029582605.1 Solanum gracilifrons
GGTTTCCTCATCCGATTAGACATAAGATGTGGTTAATTGGGTTTGCTCTAAATTGATACTTATGTTGGGCCGTAAAAATAAGAAGCCCAACTATTTTGCTTCCAACAAGCCTGCTAATTTCAGCCCAAATACGAATTTGACTACACCAACAATCATTTTTGAAAAAAATAATAATGGAAAGAGGATTTTGGAAAAAGAAGGAGAAGAACGATATAGTCAGATCTCTTTATAATAATATTTCAGTATAATAATTTAATTTTCTTTAAAATCGACTTTCATGTTATGTTATATGTTTTCTACACTAACATCACATCTTCTTATAACAATAAATTTCTTTTTTAAAAAAACACATCGTTATAAAGAGGTTTGATTATATCCAATTGTGTTAAGCAACTAACCACAATTAGAAAGTTGAACATCACTTTATATTCATCTAAATTTGTTTAAACAGAAACATGAAAAAACTAAATTGGTGTCCTAATCCCATGCTATCATTTCCTCTCGTGAAATGTTAAATATTTTTGTGTCTATTAAGTATTGAGATTCAATTTAACTAACTTCTGAACTCAATTGAATTAGGTAAATTCAATATATTTCAAAAAAACAAATCTAAATTCACATGATTTAAATTTCGCACAAAAAAATATCATATAAATTGAAACAAAGAAAATACTAAATAATTGAAGTAGACAAAGAAATATCTTTTGTGATTTTTCTAACGTCATAATAAACTCGACAAAAATCATTTTTTATATTGGCCCAATAAATACATGACAACTTGACAAGTATTAATAACATGAATTGTTATTGATTAATTAATCATACTTACTTATTCATTCATATTTTTATTTTTAAAATGACATATATTTTATGAAATTAATCGACGTGGGGAGGGGGGAGGTCATTCTAAAAGATACAAAGTAATTGGTTAGAGTTCCTTTGGAACTCTCAAATTTCATCTCAATCAAATTAAAGTAAAGATCAGTTAAATGTAACATCATTTTCATTAAGAATTGGACCCATTATTACAACAATTATATGAGTGGTCAGACATGTCAGCTTTACAATGGAAAATTTGGTGGATCATATAAGAGTAATTGTTAGTCTTTTTTTCTATTTATTTTATCGATTTGGTGTGATTTATCGATTTAAAAAAATTTATCATCAGAATAAGAAAGATGATTTATTTCATAAAATTGATTTTCAACAAAAATAGTTATCTGCTTTCCTTTAATTTTAAAGGAAAAATACAGTGTTTTAGCCTAGCTGGCATGTTGTGGCATGTTGTCGCGCATAACGTAATTAGAATTTTAACTTTATGAATTTAGAATTCTAGAAAATATGACTTACTGAACTCTGAATAAATTATTTTTACATTTTAAATGAAACTTTAAATTTTACAAATATAAAGTCTGAACTAAAATTACTGAATACCGCCGAACCTATATAAGCAAAATTGTAGCTCCATCCGATACACAATGTCATGTTGTGTGCTTCAAAGCCACAATATTTGTAGTGGAAATACATATTTACTCAAAACCATGTGTGTACGCCTAACCAATGTCTAGATAATATGTCTTCACACCTAAATTTTGGTCACTTATATTGTTGAAAGCGAATTCGATAGAGAATTCAGTAATTTTTATTTAAACTACATATTTATCTTAAAGAATTTATTTAATATACATTCAAAATTCAATAGGATTAAAATTTTGAATCTATAAACTTCAAATTCTGGTCCGATCGACATCAAAAGTGGTTTGATTTCATGGACATGACCACCAACTTTTTTTCTTTTCAATCTCTCCATGTGATATATGATAAGGGAGTAGGCCAGTGTTTGTCCATAATTATATTGCGATCCATTACACTAAAGAATTTGTGGCCACATTGTCAATATATATATAATAAAATAAATATTACTTACTTTTGGTTGAGTTACCAATAAGAGAATCAATTTTAATGGTGTCCATTTTGACATGATGTGTCTATAACATGTAATGGACCAACTATAAAAGGGACACATATTAATGTGATAGCAAAATTATTTTAAGAGTTGTGGAAAAATGTTACATATTTTCTCCAATCTTTAATTACCTATAAGTAGACACACGTCCTATGTGGTAAATACACGTAGGACACCATGTAAGATGTTTTTATAGGGGTGAATTATCACCAAGTAGAATGTGCGCGTCTACTTGTTCAACTCTATACAAGTTTAAGTGCCTATTTGTGCACACTCAAAGTTGAAGGATATAAATGTCAGATGATGCCAAGTTAAAGAGCACGTTTTTGTATTATGCCTTAATTACTTATATATCACGAGTTCAACTTTCGGTATGCAAAACAAGCACTTCAACTTGTCTAAATTGTTGAACAAGTAGACACACACATCTTACGTGGAAAATACATGTAAGACACCATGTAAGATATCATGTAGTGCGTGAATTGCCACATAGGATGCCAAGTATGACGTGCGTGTCTAGCACTTGTTCAACTTTATACAAGTTTAAATGCCTACTTGTGCACACCTAAAATTGGATAACACAAATGTCGGATGAGGCCAAGTTAAAGAAGACATTTATATATTATATGTCTTTCCTATAAATCAAGGATTCAAACTATGATATCAAGCAATAACCACTAATACTTGCATTAAATTAGCTATCTACATGATCGATCACATTTCTTGGGCTATCTATATGTTCTATGTGGCAAATACATGTAGGTTGCCACGTAAGATGTTGTGTAGGGCGTGAATTGACACATAAAACGTCAAGTACGATGTGTTGTCTATTTGTTCCACTCTATACAAGTTTAATTGTCTACTTGTGCATATCCACAGTTGGAGGGAATAAATGTCAGATGAGGTCAAGTTAAAGAACATATTTATGTATTATGTCTTACCTATAGATGACATGTTCAACTTTGGATATGAATAAATAGACACTTAAAGTTATCTAAAATTGAACAAGTAGACACACAAGCCCTATGTGAAAAATACACGTAAGACACCACGTAGGATGTCATGTCGGGCGTGAATTGCCACGTAGGATGTCAAGTATGATATGTGTGTCTATTTGTCCAATTCTATATATAGACAAGTTTAAGTGCACCTACTTGTGCACACCCAAAGTTAGAAGACATAAATGTCATACTAAGTTAAAGGGCACGTTTATATATTATGCTTTATCTATATATCACAAATTCAAACTGTGATAGTAAGCAACTGCTAACACTTGCGTTAGATTAGACTTTCTACATGATCACATTTCTTAAGGTACAACCCTTCTCCAAATTTCAGTAACACGAAATACTTTATGCACTGAATTATAGTTACGCCCTTTTATTAGTTCTGGGATATGCAAGAATGAAAAAGCAATTAACACAAGTATACCATACTTGTTACAATTGAGTTGAAAAGGATGGTCACTTTACATATATAAAAATGTCAAATATAATATTAAAGTGAGTATCAAATTGACAAGAGGGGGTATAACAAGCAAAGTTTTGGCCTTTTGGGGATAGATGAATTGAACCAATTATAATAGTGAAAAAAAAGTAAGATAAAAAAGGCATAAAGGAAATTGATGTTGATATTCCATGTGATAATCAGAGAGGCACATGCAAAATACCACACTTAGAAGAAAAAAAGAAAACACCTTTTTTAGCTTCTTCTTTTTTTCTTCTTGAACCCAAGAAATTAATTAATTGGGTGTCCAACCATATAATATACATATATATCCTTATCTTATCACTTTCCAACTTCTTTTTAATTAATATTTTTATTACATCAAATATTTGGCTTTTACCAATTTAGGGTTATGATAGAATTATAAATAAGATTTCTCATTTCTTAAATCAGAAATTTTGAATTCAAATTTCAACTATGAAAGATTTTGTCGGAGAGCCTTTTTTTAAGTAAATCTTATATAATAAGGATTTAAATAAATCAAAATTTCAATATGTGTATTATATGTTAAATGAGAAACGAAAGAAAAGAAATAGCTCATAGCTATGGAGTGTTTTGGTTTATGTGCTATTCAAAAATTAGATCTACCTTTATGTGAATTTCTTATGGTTCGTTAATATAAAGATGAATTCAAAATTTAAAATCATGATATTTAGAATAATTATGATACTATCATTATATTTTTGTATATTTCTATTTCCCCCCTCATATGTATCGATAGTTTAAGGCGAAGGTAGTAGATTAATTTAAGGGAAAATTGTATAAAATAGCAAACTATTAATTTAAATTAAATGCTATAACCATAGTTTGATTTAATTGTAATCCGTAGCAAACAATTGTCATTCGCCTCTCTCCCCCAGCGAATCTCGCTCGCCACTCTCCCGGATCTCGCTCGCCTCTCTCACTTTATACAAACACAAATGTATAAATTGCGTTTGTATTTGTATAAAGTGAGAGAAAACTGTATATACAAATACAAATACATATATTTTCGTCCTATACACTTATAATTATACAAATACAGATCTTCCCCTACCAGTTCTCTTTTGCCTTTCTCTCTTTCTCGCTTTATACAAACACAAATTATACAAATTACAATGTATAATTTGTGTTGTATAAAATGAGATAGATATTTGATATACAAACGTTTTATTTCGATTCAATCGTATACAAATTCAAATTTTATGTAGATATACAAACACATAAAATTGAATTGAGAGATTGCCAACGATTTATACAAACGAGAGACTGCCAACGATTTATACAAATGAGAGGCTGCCATCGATTTATACAAATTGGAGGCTGCCAGCGATTTATACAAATCAGATGCTCTATAGCAAACATAAAATTTGCTATGCAGCGTAATTATACAAACTATAGCTATAACATACAAATATAATTTTTATGTTTGCTAAACCTAAAATTTACTCATTTAAATTGTGAAGTCCGTTCTAATTTTCTTTATGCTTGTAATTGGTACTAGAAAAAAGGCCACATCATCCGAAATCACAACGGGATTTTTAAAAAAAATCTTCGTGTATTTACTTTTGATATTTTTTTTAATCTTCTTGTTGAAAATCCTGCATTCATTATCTGGTTTTATTATGATATTTATTGGTCCAAATTACTCCTTATTTTTCCATGGTGAACCATTACTTTGTATTAAATATCTTAGACCAAAAATCCAAGTATTTTAGCAGTAGAATGACAACTATTTATATGTCGGCAAAACTTTATATAACTTCATTTCTATAAAATAAAAAATAGTAGTAATACTCCTATAAACCTAATTTAAAAAAAAATAATTAATGAATAAAGTAAGTTCTTTACTATTTGTACATGTCTTTATTCTTGTTGTATAAAATGAAATATAGTAATTTGTTTGAATTGAGAAGACTATACTATGGTCTATGATGTTTCCTTCCATTCAATCTTTTCATAATAATAGTTTTTTTTTAATTTCCTTATTATGAGACCATACTATGATGGACGAGAGGGAGTTGCTTGGATGGTAAGCACCCCTTACTTCCAACCCAAAGATTGCGAGTTCAAGTACCACACTATGATGTCTGCTGAATATGTTATTATTATTGTTATATTAATATCAATAAAAATTCTTTTTGTTTATTAATATCGCGTATATTTGTTCGCAATTTCAAACAATATTATTAAACTGTGCAAAAAAGATATATAAAGACACCCAATAAGATATTATTCCAAAATGGAATATGTTATAAGAAAATCAAAAGAACAACTTATCCAAAGAATATGTCCATGAAAGTTCAAGATCCCCCTTTTTCTTTTCTTTTATTTATTATAATATTTATATTATTTGTTTCCACTTAGGTTCTATTTATTTTCATTTAATAAACTCATAAATTTTTATCATTCATATCTCAATTTGTTTTTATTTTTTTAAAAATAATTGCACGGATTGTTTAAAACTATTAAAATGTTTATATGTAATAATAATCATGTGAAGGTAACCTTTTTATCATTAAATCAGTCCATTATCATTGTCCAACCATTACTATAAACCACTAAAAAATATTTATTACTATCAATTGCTATCACCATCAAAACTTTCATTGCAATACTATATATCATCGTCATATTAACTTTCATTGCAATACTATATATCATCGTCAATTAATATGACCAATCACCATTCTAGCTACACTATCACCAACTTTCATCGTACAATAACTATGAGCAATTACCTTTATTAATTGCCCATTATAATCGTACAACTCTCAATTCTAGAGTACACCACTCTACAATCACTATTTCCAGCTCACATCCATCAATCACAATTTCAATATCTAGCACCTCACAATAATCAATGCTAACCATCATCATTATCATTATCACTAATCTTAAAATGTATTTAATTTACAAATAAAATCAATCTTTTACCATAATACCAAATAAATTACTACATCTATTCCAATTTATGTGACACATTTCGGATTTTGAGATTTAAACAAGTTTATCTTTGACCGTAATTTTTTCTTATATCTTTTAAATATTTTGAATTATCAATTATTGAGATTTATAGTACTTTTTATGTAGTTTACAAATATATTTCATTTTGAAGATTTCATGAACAAATCCTCGGTCAAACTTAAACTGTTTGTCTCTCGAAAAGCGAAATGTATCATATAAATTGGGACAAAGGGAGTAATATTTTTACAATTTTTCGTGGATATAAATTTTTTTAAAATTTATTAATCTTTAAATAAAATAAATTACTTCAAAAAAGCAAAATGGGGCCATAACCAACTAGGAGCCATGTCTTTCATTCCCCACTCAAAAAAAAAAAGAAGATCCCCATTGCAACCTAACCAACAATAAGCCTTTTCCTAACTTCTCTTATATCCTTTTCTCTCCAAACCTCACATATTTCTTTATAAAAAAGAATTCCACCATTCCACGATTTGTATATGTCATTCTTACGTACAAGTCATGCCAATCTCCTCTGTATCGTAAGCCATCAACCCCATATTCCTTTATAAATAACAAAATACACATCAAAATCATTGTTCTCTCTCTCTCTCTCATTTCCCTCTCATTCAACAAGAATGGCCTTTCGATTCAAGAATCAAAACCCTAAATCATCTTCTATATACTCTAGTAGCCCTTTCAACCAAATCGAAACCCCTCCTTTACTTTCATTACTCCAACGTACCACGAATCATACAACAACAACAACAACAACAACGACTAATCCTTCTAACACCAACCCTAAAAAATCAAGAAAATCATCTACTAGTACAAGTGGTGGCATTCTTAAAATGTTCAAACTCCTTCCTATGTTAACAACCGGTTGCAAAATGGTTGCATTACTAGGTGGACGTCCAAGAAACAAACCAATGTTAACAGATAAAGCTACAACAATCACATTATTTGGTTACAAAAAAGGTAGAGTAAGTCTAGCAATTCAAGAAGATCCTCATAGACTTCCCATTTTCGTGATCGAGCTACCGATGCTTACCGGGGTTTTTCATAAGGAAATGGGATCAGATATAGTAAGATTGGCATTAGAAAGTGAAACTAAGACACATAAAAAGAAAGTGTTAGAGGAATTTGTATGGGGTGTTTATTGTAATGGAAGAAAATTTGGTTATTCAATAAGAAGGAATAATAAAAATATGAGTGATGATGAAGCTCATGTTATGCAATTATTAAGAGGTGTTTCAATGGGTGCTGGAGTTTTACCTTGTCCAATATTAGTACATGATAGTAATAATAATAATAATAATAATAATAATGTTGATGGAGAAATAACTTATATGAGGGCAAGATTTGATAGGGTTGTTGGATCAAAAGATTCAGAAACATTTTATATGATTAATCCTGATGGTGCATCTAGTCAAGAATTGAGTATTTTCTTTGTAAGACTTCATTGATCAGACATCTCGAGTTTGAG
Source organism: Solanum gracilifrons (assembly GCA_029582605.1). Classification (NCBI taxonomy): domain Eukaryota; kingdom Viridiplantae; phylum Streptophyta; class Magnoliopsida; order Solanales; family Solanaceae; genus Solanum; species Solanum gracilifrons. The sequence goes on from JAJOOH010005395.1 coordinate 7,902, forward strand.
TACTCCAGAAAAAATGACTTATATCCAGTATATATATACATGTAAGAATTTCTTATATCAGTGTTCTCAATGGGTGATTTGATTTTTTTTAATATATACTTCTGAAGTTGAGTCAGGCTCAATAATAATGTATATTTCTTCGTATGATATTAGAGTCAGACCCCTCCTGTTGGATCGTCCACCATAGTAATTATGTTGTCTATATGGGGACGTACGAGGATGTTAGAATTTCTTTTTCAATGGGCGATTTGATTATTCCTTTAATGGTCTAGGGGAATCTTCACTTAGTTTCAGAGCTGGCTTTCGAAGTTGAGTTATGTAAATATTTATTTTTGTTGCAACGTAGATCTATTCGGTACGAGTCCAAATTAATTGAAAGTAAAGATAAAAACATAAAGGGAAAGGTATATATTTTTCCCTTCATTTTGTTTCTAGAGTAGTTATTGAATACAAGATGATACTAATTAGTTTGACTTGTTATATGGATTTTTTTGCAATTTTTATATTTAACGTGTATATATAATAGATGATGAATTTCTGCTTTTTTGTTTTTGATTTTGTTTGATTTAGTGTGTCTTTTTTTTTTTTTAAAAAAAGAAATAAATAAATTATTTTCCTCTGTTTTATGTGCTCAAAATTGCCAATGAATTAATAATTCTGCAATTTGAATTATTGCAAACATGTTTATTGATACTAATTTAATACCGGCCAAGGTGCTTATAATAATTAATATGCAGTATTTTTGTGTATGTGTCTCCAAAGCTACGAAGTAAATATATAAAACCGGCTCGTAGATGCGTAAAGCAACTAAGTCAGGTCCGGCACCAATGCCATCACTCTATCATCTCCATACTCATCTCACCGCACTATTAGTTTTGATATCAATTATTGGATGAAAACAACCTAAAGCTACTCATTTTGGAAAAAAAAAATAGTGGTTTGACTTAAAATGGATAATATTACTATTGGTTTTGATATCAGTTGTTGGGCTAAAACAATCCAAAGTTGCTCTTAACATGACATGAGGCCTTTTGGAGAAAATCGTGCTGTGACTTAAAGTGGACAATATCACATCGAGTGAAGTTTATCTTTTAGTTCCACATCATTCAGAATTTTATTCAACTCGAAATCAATCAGAAAAATGAAACAAGATTCTACTAAACACGAAACAAATAAATATTTGTACTAACTTGCAATATTTACAGTAAATTTCATCTTCATGATTTAATTTCCAGTCTATAAAAGCCATTAATAGCTCAAAAAACATCAATTTTCTCAAAAAAATAAAGTCAAATGTACACAGGATCCACTGCATATACAATAGTGCAACTACTATGTGCCCTTTTGTCTCTAACTAATGTAATATGTACAAAAGTGTGACACTCCAGCTTAAGATAAGAAGTTCCACATCGTCAAAAACATAGGTGAGTCAGACGTTGGGTATATAAGTAACTAGGTCTTACACACTAGTGACACGTTTTAAAGCCGTGCGGATCTAGGTGCAGAGCAGACAATATCACTAGCAGACTGAGCCGTTTATATGTACTTATATTTTCCATTTGAAAACATAAGCACTTCTATTTTCAGTTCCAAGGAAAGAAAATACTATTTGAGGACTTGGCTGGTGCAAATGTACTCGGATTCAGCTCCGGTGAAGAAATACAAGGAAGTATTTCGAGTGTAGAACGAGGAGAGTGGTGAGAAGTTGCTCCATAATCGCACGTTACAGAATGTGATTGGTGGCTTGTTTCACTGAAACATGAACACAAGTTTCCCTTTGTTGTGTAAGAGAAGCATAATGGTCAATGGTTAACTCAAAACCAATTAATTGGAACGATCGATGATTTTATTGACTAAAGAGTACTCTTGAAATGAACCAAACATTCACAAAAGTAAAGAAAAGGGCTCGAAAAATCACTAGTACCCGTTATATGGAGATTTTGTGTGCCTAGATGAATTCAATTCCATGTTATGGTTTGTCAGATCCTTTGGACTCTGCAAAATGTCGTAAAAAAGGTAATGAATTGAAAGTTGAAACAACTCGAGAACAGAACAGAGAAACGGAAACAGAAGAGAAATCAATAGCATTCTGTTGAGAATTAATAAGCTTGTAGTACTCACATGTAATTTCATCCGCGAAAAATCTTCTGAGGAACCTGAAACAGTAGCACTGTGTTCACGCGAATTAGTATTACTTAAGAAAGGATGCTCAAGTAGCATCAGAGCTGTTGGCCTATCTGCAGGTTTCCTCTGAAAGCAGCACCGGAGGAAATCCTTTCCTTCCGAAGACAACGTTTCTGGTATAGGTGGTGATTTGTTTAGTGCACTGAACATAGCTTTCACCTAAAAAATGAAATACGCGATTGTTTACACATCACATTTGGAATCACAAAAATATTGTCCATTATTTTGTCTTGCTTGTTCCTTCTCAGCTATGCTTCACGGACTCTTCAAAATCAGCGTCGGGTGCATGTCGTGATCCTCCAAAAATAGTGCATCAACATTTTTGGAGAGTCCGAGAAACATAGCTTCTTAGGCTATGATGCTAGTATGTGGTAACATAATAGGCTCAAAGTTTGTTAACGCGGCTTACCCCGTCTAATCCACTCCAAGGGGGCTGTCCAGTAAACATTTCAATTACAGTACAACCTAGACTCCAAATATCAATAGCACAGGCAAGCTCTGGATTGGCATCTTTCCGTAACATAGCCTGCATTACCTGCACGAGACGACAAAAAGAAAACCTTAGCAACAAGCAAAAGAAAACAGCTCGCCAGTATTAGAAAGTAGCTTCCGAATACCTCTGGAGCCATCCAGTGTGGACTCCCTTTCAGAGATAGCTCAGTTGCATGACCCGACAGCTGAAAAAAGGGAAGCATAATCATATTACTGCAGTAATGCTAGATGATTCTGCTTTATCAAGTAAAGTATAGCCATACGTTACTTGATGCAATCGTTCAATTTTGTAAGATAGAATGCTTTATCAAGCATAAAGTTCATTCTACATGAGAAATGAAATTGGCCGAGGACAACAGAATTGAACGATTGCATCAGGTAACGTATTCAGTCACACATCTTAGTTTCCCCCCTTTTACAGTTCACATCTGTCATAAGGGGAAGGAGTGCAGTACTTCGTGATCATGGATATCGAGCCATGCTAAGATTACTCTATCATGTGTGCTTGTATTACTTTGGAGTAGAAAAATGTTTTTGCTTTTTTAAGTTTCCTAAAGGATCCGGTCTCCCCAGTAGCAATTATACCTCATCCAAAATGATTAATGCTGGAGAGAGGGAAAGCAGTATAAATAGGAAAGCATTCAAAATTGACAACCTTAATAGCTGAAACATATAACTCATTTCATACTACACAGAATAGTACGCAAGAGAACTCAAACACACTACAAAAACGTAACGAAAGAGTAACATTCTATTAAGCTTTAGAAATTTCCGAGCGTACATGTTTTGCTAATCCAAAGTCTGCAAGCTTGACGATTCCCGATGCATCAACAAGCAAATTCGCCCCCTTAATGTCCCTATTCAGCGAAACCATCCCAGCCATAAGAGTTAAGAGTCATATCAGCTAACCAGATAAAGCATTCATTTCAGTCAATAATATAATTTAATGAAATTCCTCAATCATATACTAAAGACGAAACAAAAATTGAGACAAATTGAATCGTCGATATATAGACTTTAGTAGCCTGTAAATGGATCATTAAATCAACTAACATTACGACCTTTCTTAAAATAGGCAATTTACCTGTGTATCGTCTTAGTGCTGTGCAAGTAAGCCAGCCCAGATACTATATGTCTTGTAAAATTTCGAACTATCGACTCTGTCATAGCTCCACCATGATCCCGGACAAACTTATTAATTGATCCTGGATGAACATATTCCAGATATATGCAAAAACTATCTTCCATCTGAACATCCAATAGCACTTTATCCATCAAAATGTTTGAAAAAGAGATGTTTAAATAGTTGGTATAAAATTGTTCGAAAGAAGATGTTCTTACTATTTCACTGCCGTAATATTGAACAATATTTTGGTGCTTCAACTGTCGGAGAACTCGTATTTCCTAAGACAAAATCAAAAAGAAAATGTATATTAACTAAATATGTTTCTTTATAATCTATCTCATAGCATAAACTGATGAAAAACACTTAATAGCTGTTCTTGTACCCCATAAGCAGGACATTAGGACTAACCTGTTCTAGCTGCTTTATACATTCGGCAGATTTAGGATCATCTGGATTGAGGTCAACTTCTTTCATCGCACACAAAGCACCAGTTTCACTATAAGAGGAGAAATGAAAGCGTTACATCGACAGCTAAAGTAGGAACTGCCAAAATGCTAACTTTAATACTTACCGATTAGTAGCTTCATATACACTTCCATAAGTACCACGGCCTAAAAGTTTCCCCTTTTGCCATTGGCCTTTTACATATGGTATATCTGGTTTATCCGTATTGTTTTGAGTGGTGGGTAACTGTGGCTGCTGTGAAACTCCGGGTGGAAGTGGTAGAGGGTGCACATTATTGCCTTCAGGCCAATCCACAGGACTTTCCGGGAGTGATTTATGATGTGAATGCACAGCAACATTTTGGTGATTCCAAGTTTTGTTTACTGGATTTTGTCGAGTCGGGCTACTAAGGGGAGAATGATCAGCACTTTGTGTAACCCTTGCTGTCAAAAGTTGGGCAGAATAACCTACCCATCTATCCGAAGAAGTGCCTGAAGGTGATGATCCCTGATGAAATGTAGGATGGAAAAGGTCTACCGTGCTATATCTTTTCGGGCTAAGATTCGGACTTGTAAAACCACTGCCTGGAGCACTTCTAGCAGGGACATTAAGCCTGAAGTTCTCTTCAACACCTTCAGAATTCTTATCCTGACTGAAACGTCGACGACGATAAGTTGGAGTAGATGATCTTCTATGCACAGGATTTGCCATCTCCACTGGAGTTTGATGAGAAGGATCCCTGCAACGCGCAATATATTTGAGTTTTGACATATTGCTAGTCATCATCTCTACGTGAAGTACTCCTATCTAAACACAAAATCTGCAGCCTCCATGATTTGCTATTAAGACTAGGTAGGAGTTAAATAACATATTCCTTCAGTTTTGCGGTTCCACGAGAAGAGGGTAATTACTATTTATCATTTCTGATAAATTGTTCTTCCAAGAGAGGTCAGGCACAAGGGATCAAGAATTCTATTAATCGGTTCGACAGGAAACACCAAACCAATGCCTTTGAAACAGGTAGACCAGTTACTTTCCATCAACAACCTTCATTATGATAAATCTATAAGTTGTGTGAGTTATCTCCATAAATATGAAAATTTGGTGCATGAACTTAAACATCAACCAGACCTACAACATGCCTTCTGGACATAGCAAGGATAGAGTGAAAAGGAGAAAGAGGCTTTAAAACTCCACCAACCGGAGATTCACTTAGCTAATTCCAAGTCCATATAAAAGAGGATGAATGTTATAGTAAATTGATGCTGGTGAAAAACTTGTTAAAATATGATTGTCCTCTAAACATCGAAAATATCTCAGTTTTCTTACCAGACATAATTTAAAAGTACAAGAAACTAAAACTAAAACTAAAACTAAAAATAAGAACTGGTTCGAGTAGAATGAAATGGACATACATCATATAGAAGTGTTTGTGTAGGCTTATAAGTTGATCATATCAGCTAATGAGCACTTCTTGGCTTATATATGCTTGGTAAGCACCAGAGACAATTGCAAGCCAAGTACTTATTAACGAAAATCAATCGAAACTCATTAGTTGGTCACCTCCAACTTATGACATTTTAGCTTGTAATCACTTTTGATTTGACTACAGTTTTTGTTCTTTTATCTCAAGTATCTTTTGTAATCTCCGAAATACCATCTTCAAGATAGAACAACGAACTCCCACTCCATTCTATTTTCTTCTGAAATCCCTACGAAAATCTTTTACAAATACAAAACAGTATCTTCCTCTGAATAAGTGAATTAGACAGGACTCCTTCGTCCAGAATAACAAGAGGTGGGTCAATTTTCATAAATTTAATCGTAAATGTGAAATACTTATACAAATAATATGCGGGAGAGATAAAAAAGATGCAGGGCTGTTTGTCTCCATGGCTCCAAAGAATCCAAAAAAGTGAAAAAATGGATCTTTGTCCAACGGATTGCACCTAGTAAGAAAAGGTTTTGTGTTTTAGTTCGACTGTCGTTACATATGAAATAAGAAACATTGCCATTTGTCCTTGTCATAGTATAGACACTCTCTATTTCATATTTTTTGTAAGTAGCTTTAATGGTATTTTAGTCATCTTAACAGAAAAATATTCTATCAAAACACATCAACTGTTTTTTATTATCAGTTCCAACACTTCTATCCAAACACGTAACAACTAATAAATACGTTTCATTATCTAACGCTTATCAGCTAAGGTTAGGATACAGCCAGTAAATAAATGATCAAAATTGTAAACATTTCCTCATCAAAAGCAAAAATAGTGATCAAGAAATTAAAACAACAGACCTTATAACAGCAGGATTTGAAACATCCCCTTGGAGTACTCTGGTAGGCAAATTAGCATCACTAGTACTTTGTTTTGGCACAGAATTGAACTCAGGTAATGGCAAAGGCTGAGGCTCGACGGATTTAGACCAATGACAACGCTGATGACACCGAGTTGATTGAGACCCTGATGATCCTGAATTCTTATAGGAATCAGGAGAAACAGGCATAGATTGAGAACCAAAATCATTTGGCTGCAAATCAATCTCATCATCACCAACATGTCTCAATTTACGTATACGAGTAAGCC
>JAJOOH010005396.1:0-13876 GCA_029582605.1 Solanum gracilifrons
TTTTTTTTTTCCCACCCCCCCCCCCCCCCCAACTTAGGCCTAAGTTGGCTATTCGCTAAACCACAAATCAAGAGGATTATAGGTAGTGGGTCAAGTAAGGTCTAGGGTTCATCAAGATTCTTTCAAAGAAAGGTAAGGCTCAAAGGGTGTTCAAAAGAGTTGCACACGCTCACGAGTAGGCCACAAAAGAGCTATATGTCAAATTTGGCTCTCACTCTTTAAAGTTGCCTAAGATCATTTCAAGAGCACACATTTCTAAATCAATCAGACTAACATGGAAAATTCTAGGTTTATTCATACAAGGTTCAAGGCAAGCTAATCACACAAGGCATCGACACTTAAGTTAAGCAAGACCACACACTTTCGCTAGTGTGCAACGGTCATTACAAGAGAATCAATTCGATAAATGACTAATCACAACGAGATGCAAATAGTTTACATATTGTCTATGCAACTTCATTTGGCCTTATCGTAGTCGTACATTCATGTTCGTTCGATTGAGAGCATTATTCAAGTCCTCGATATTGGTCGAAACTGGGAATCAAAATTTTTGGAAAGGAACAACCACATCAACTCATGAGGGGTGGCAAAACAATGTGCGAAAAATTCAAAAAATTTCGGAGGGGTCAAAATCATTTTGCAAATAAAAATAAATGGAGCCACAAGCTCAAACAATCACAAAGCAGTTTTTAAAAATACAATTAAAAATAGACAACCCAAATGTACACCAAAACACAAGTATCCGAAACAAGCAAAACAAGGTGGGCCTCAAATGCAAATAATATAGAATCCAAAAGGCAGAGTAAAGAAAGACAGAGAGGGGGTGAAGAATGGTCCTGTCTATGTAGTCTCTCTCTCTGTCGGGGTCTCAGTGGCTGATGGAGCAGTCTGTATATGGGCGTCAGTACTCGGAGTAGTCTCAGACTGAATAGCAGCGCCAGATCTGCTAGGAGCTGTTGTGGACGTCTCAGCCGGCAATGTCTGGGTCACCGGCTGCACAACCGTCTCTATAAGATATGGCAAGTCTCTGAATATGCCCTCATCTCTGCTATAATGTGTCTCCTCAGCATCTATTGATAACAACTCTTCATCGGTCTCTGCATCCGACTCTGCAATGTACTGCGCCATCCCCCTGCACATCTCCGGTGGTCTCAGGAGCATCCTTATCATCTGCCCTCTCTATTAGTGAAGTGAAGTCAGTAGACTTAAGGTAGTCTACGTCCTTCCTCAAATTCACAATCTCGGCTTTTAAAGTTGCCAACTCAGAGGATTCTCCCTGTCTGCTCTCGCAAGCAATGATTCTCACTGTCAGGGCATCAACAGTGGTCTGAAGTGGGGTAAGTGCTGCTAGTATGGCCCTGTTGATCATCCCTGGAACGGACTTTTCCAGTCGGGTAGCTCTCACATCAGCTGAATAGGCCAACTACCATATCTTCAAGATCATGGCCTGAGTGATCCTGGCAGCTGAGAGGAAGAGGATGAACCTGGAGTATGTGAAGGGGAAGAAGGAGCGGGTATACCTGAAGGCTCCGAAGCCGGAGTAGATGAGGATGCATCTGCTCGCAATGAGTCAACATCGACCTCTGGAAAAGTATTTGCTAGGGCTGCTCTCCTCCAATCGACCTCTTCTTGTGTGAACTCGGCCTCTATACGCCGGATATCGGTGGAAGAAGACAGAGTGACCTTTATATCGCTGGCAGGGTCCCGAGGTACTTCGGCACGCCGACATAGCTCGGTGATTAGAACAGGAAAAGGCAGAGATGTATGTGTCTGTTTGGCTCTCATAGCCATATCCTGTGATACCAGCAGTCCCAAGTCGATCCGTCTCTTGGCTATGATAGAACCAAGGCAAGCCGCCTTAGGATGACGCATAATGGGCTCGTTCTTGGATGGCATAATAGTGCTGCTGATGAAACCAAACCAGTACCGGGAGGCGATTTTCATATCTGTAGCGACCCTCTCTAAAGAGACCTAACTTATACTTGCGACATTCAAAAGCGATTAACAAAGGCACACTGATTATAATCTAGTAGAGGGATTAGATTCATAATGACCTCCGAAAAGTAATTTAAGCAAATTACTGATGAGCTTTTCATGTACATATATTATCCTCACACTCAAGGATGAAGTAATAAGAATATTACAAGCTTCCGAGTACCGAAATCAGCCTGCTCATGCTTCACACAAACATTCAAAACAAATAGTAAATTTAGTATATTGCAAAACTTGGGTTTACACACCCCAAAAAGATAAAAACGTATGACGATACTTATATTACAGCCCATGGTGACATGAACAAATTAGCCCTCAAATTCTCATGTAAATATACAAAACATAGATTATGTACAAGTTCCAAGGTTTATACAAAATATATATGCCTATATGCAAATGTGATCTTCCTTAAAGCTTTCAAAATCTCCATCCTCAATGGCCAACTTCAAGCATCCTCTCGATAATTCCCTACGATAGAAACAACTATCGCTAAGCATATAGCTTAGTGGTGTAAAAACTATAGGTTCGGAGCCCTTAAATTCGCCAAGTTATCATTCTCAAGTAAAGGGAAGCATAATTGAAAATAATAAATAAATCAAGTAAACAATATATAAAGAGTATCAAGTTCGATATTTAAAGATCTAAATGTCAAGAACGCTCATAGCACATTTTTTCAAGAGATTCAACAACAAGGCTCGCCCAATATATACATCATGTCATCACATCAAGCAAAAATAAGTATCAAGAAGGGTCAAAACCCAATAATCAAGAGAACCAAGAACCATATTATAAATGGCTTTCTAGTTCATAAATAAAATGGACAACTTCCATTCTTAAGACGGACTAAAAATCCAGAGTCAAAATGGTAAATGATCTGAAACAAGAGGCATGCCAAGAGTGACAAAGTCACAGCCACAAGAAGGACAAGGTCCCAACAAGAGTGCCAAGTGATCAAACAATCCATACAAGTGGGCGAGTTACACAAGCGTCTTTAATGTATTAAAGAATACCAATACGACAATGCAAAGTGACAAGAGGTAACCAAGGTACCAAAGTAAACTTTCAGATATATCAGCAGGTAAAAAGAGTACAACCATAAGTTTATACACAAACCTCAGTTCTTTAGCACAAAAACAGTCTAACACGACTTCACGAGTTCAAATCGTAGACCAACCAGCGTATCAAAATCTTCAACTCGTACACGAGGATATACAACCTTAAAAAATGAATTCAATAACTTATTTACTTTCTAGTAGCTCAATAATGATGGCGTAACACAGGGTTATCATCACAAGTAAGCCTAGCCTGTACAAATACGACTATACTCCCAAAACATATATTCTGCTCAATAAACGCACTACATGTCGCAACTTAGATTTGAAATAGAAAACAACCAAAATGGAATTTATATCCTTCATAAAAGATGTAGGTACATCTCTTAATCTTGAAAATAATCAATAATCACCGCAAAATATGCTTTGTAAAAAAATATATAATCAAACACTAACAATTGAATGTACAGGATTTCTAATTCCAGATTCTGGACAGAACTTGTCATATGTTGCATCCTTTGTTTCGTATCCATAACAGCTAAATTAGAATTTTACATAACCACAAGAGTTGTAGGTCTACGAATTAGCTTTCCAAAACATATTTATTCACTTTAAACTAAGTTCTTTTGAATGAGATATGCATAAAATACCAAACACTACCCAGCTCAAAAGCAGATTTCGTCACTTACCAAAAGGAAGTGTGTGTGTGTCAGATTCCAGCCAAAAGGACTTAGTTTTTCTCTTGATTTTGAAGAACAACTGTTTAGTTAATGTTATAATGTTCTTAGACTTGAGGGAAAATGAATTAGATCAAAGGAGGTGTAAAGATATATAGCTACAAAAGTTATCCTTGTCACATGGGTAGATGTCACCAAAAGGGGCTGCCCAAACAAATAGATGGCTGCCCAAAAAGCATACATATATAACTATATTTATGTACTTTATACCTACACTTCCAATGTATAATAAGTATAATTAAATAATTATGCAAATACCCCCATACAATACCTTAATTTACGATTACAATTTATGCTAAGCAAGTTTGCAAATCACAACATTTCAAGTTCCAAAAATGAGAATAAAACATATTCTAGTAATTACGAGATGATGTAACGACATGCGACTATTTGTTTAAGTATTTAGGGGTGTTACAAATTCCCTCTTTTCAATTGGAGATCCTGCACCCAACCACCTCGGGGTGATGTCAGAAATCATCTAAGTTAACCAACCCTTTTAATCATCCAGGGACGGAAGAATAGGCAGACCCTGGTAGGGCAGTACCGAGTGCAGCGGTCGACCTAGTACAACATTGATATGCTCACTGTGACACTCTACCTCCTTGCCTCTAACCATAATCGACTTCACCGGTCGGAACTCACTAGTCTTTTTCTTATTTTTCGAGACCAACTCCCCATAGGCTAAGTAGAATTCCCGAACCCAGGAAGGGATGTAATGACCCCCTGGCCTAGTGAACTGCTCGAACTCATGATACTTGAGCGTGTCAAGCACCTCAGTATGCTTACCTTCCAAACCCTACACAAATAGTAAATTTTATTCTAGAACGGTTCGTAAACTATCGCCTTTAAATCTATTCAAGAGTCTGGGTGGAGGTGGACCTACGGGGAGTGCAAGGGCCACTGAAGGTGGTCCCAAAGTTGGCACTGATTCGGTAGTCGGAGGAGTTATAGCTGATGTAACTTTGATAGGTGTTGATTGAGGTCTATCCCTGAGCCTATTCTGTCGATGAATCAAGGGTTGTTCATCTTTCGGCTCAAAAAAATCTGGCTCAATAGCTGACCCTTTTCTAGTAATATGCTTCTTTCGTTTGCCTTTCTCTCCCGATGAGAGATCTTGCTTTCTTTTTTGTGAATGTCGTGATCCTCCTACATTGATTGTAATTCCTTTTGCCTTTTTCTGAGGTGGCTCATTTAAGTTTGTGCGTACCATATCTGCAAAAGATCAAGAGATTAGGCGAAACTCAACTCATACACATAGAATCATATTGCTGAAGGACTCGCCGATCCAGTCGACGAATCGCCAAATCTCTTTAACGATCTAGGTCGGACTAGCCGAAGGAATTAGCTTGAAATCTAGGCAAAGTAGCGATGAAAAAGTTTATTTGGCGAGACGCCGACTACTTTCGGCGACGACAAGGCTGTCCGCCAAAAGATACAGTGAAAGAGGGGAAAATGAGGCATGCAAAGGGCGATCGAAAGTCCTATCGGCGAGTAGCCGACTAATTTAGGCGATCACGAATGTGTCCGCCAAAAGTTACAGATTTTTCAACACTATGGACATGGATGAAGAGCGATCTAAGACCAGTAGGTGAACAACCGAGTCGTTTGGCAAGCACGACCCAGCTCGCCAAATGATTCATCGTGCCTATATTTCAACCCACTTCTTAGAATCAACCTTACGAGCCTTGGAAACGAAATCAAAGTATGCATACACGAAATTTACACAAGACCCATACTTCTCATCACCCCGGATTACTCAGACTTCTTCCGGTTTCGCCAAATTTGGCTAATTAACGAAGATTACCCTTAGGAATGTTATAACCCGTTCCTTCATTGAACACTTTTCATTATTTAAAAGAAATATGGGCAACTTAAATTTCATTAATTACCACGACCAACCTAACAACAATTACGCAACACCCACTTCAAGTTCATTCAAATCAAAGCACAAACACTAAGGCAATCGACTATTAAAGCATTTCAGACAAAATTTTCGAATTAACAATAGCATCACAACACCCTATTTCTATTAGAGAGGCTCAACACACATCATCCTAGTACTATAATTGCAAGAGAGTGCAAAATTATCAAAAATAAGTTTGGAGTTTTAGAGACCAACCTTTGATGTTGATCAAATTGCTTTTTGAAACGCTAGGTAGCAAAGAAATCCAACCCCAAACACTAGTCACCGACTAAAAATACTAATGGAAGGCAAAAATCTAGGAAAAAGTACCTTTGGTGTGATTTTGAGGAGTTTACGAGGGAAAGTGAGAGATTCAAAAATTTGACCTTTGGCCTTTACATAACCGTTCAGTTCTCGGCCATTCGGCGATGTTAGTCTTGTCGCCGATCAACTCGGCGACGCGCCATACGTATACTCATCTCACCGAGTTTTACATGACATCCCTTGTTTTGGGGTCACAATGGCGGATTAAATCAAAATCATTGATAGGTTTGGCGATTCGCTAGCTGGATCCTTGGCTCGCCAACTTGCACTTTTCAACATCTTTCTCACTTTAACCTACAAAATCAACACACCATTATTCGAACAGAATAACTTAAAGAAACATCACCTTGGGTAGCCTCCCAAGAAGCGCCTTAGTTAATGTCGTGGCATGACGTAAGTCCTTTCTCATTCTCCGTTATTGGGGTTGGCCCTAATGTCACTAGGTGGCCCCAATATGTCATTTGGGTAAAGATGAGGCACTGAAAAACTCAGAAGTGACCTGATTAGCTAGATTGATCTAGAGTGAGATACAATCATTTGATTCAACACTTCAATATTTTCCTTCATTTCTTCCAACACTCGATCTTGATCAGTGATCTTTTGGAGAATGATTTGAAGTGTGTCCTCGACACGATTTCCTCCCCATCTCTAGACTTCCTCCGCTTATGAGGGGGTATATACCTCCCCTTGTTGTTGCATTGGACTTCCACCTCTGAGATTTTGGTGGCCAAGTCATTTAGATGAGATGCCAGTGCGGTCAGCGTGAGGTCCTTTTGGACTCATTGGCTCATTTCAACCAAACTGCCACTACTCTGCTCAGTCATGCTCATCTAAATGGACAACTCAATGAAGAACAAAACTAAAAGTAAAATTAGTGACACTACAACTAATAAGAACAGAAACTCTATTAAACTAAGAATTCTCAAACAACACCACTCCCTGGTAGCGGCGCCATTTTGATGCTTATCCTGACCAACGACACTAACCTACAGTATGAGTGTCTACGATCATCGATAATATAGTAACTCAACCAAGGGTTGGGGTCGTGTCCTAAGGGAGTAGTTTTGAGAATTAGTAGAAAAATAAAATTTAGTTCAAACTAGTCTTAGCTAAAGACATTAACTATTAAAAACATTGTACATAAAAAGGGGTGACACAAAGGTGTCAAATATCAACTGGGGTTTTTGTCACAAGTAGTAAAAAACAACAAATATAATAAGAAGATCAAGCATGGGGACAAGTTTTTGGGTAGTGACCGCAATACAATTTGAGATAAATCGTTGGGTACATGCTTTCGATAGGAAATTTGCAAGATAATAGTGACTAGGCTAAACATTAGATGGAAATAAGTTCCCTCTCGGGAAACTTACCTTTTTTAAAATGCGTTCCTCTCGGACACCTATTTGTCGCATGAAGGCCAGCCTACACCTTACCCCACTCACTCTCTCGAGCTGAGTGTTAGGATATGGGACTAAGGCTCAACCTCTCGTGTTGAACCTCGTGTTGACCCACTCCTTAGGCCATCAGTCTAGATGTCTTGGTTTCGCGACCTCCCTCTCGGGAAAGCAGAAAACACATGGGTGGTTTTGTATTTGAAACTACAAGCCATTAAATTAAACCACAGACACTAGGTGAAATCACCATTAAAATACATCTATCCTATCAGCAGGCAAGACCCAACAATAATATCAACGCATACTTGTTAAATCACACCCCAAGAATGGGGGCTTTTAGCCACACATCAAGAAATAACAAAATATACCTAATATGATACTAAAATTAAATGGGTATAAGGAATTAAACCTTGATTTAAAAAAAGGAAGAAGAACGGAGAAGACTCACTTCCAACTTGGGGAAGATGAAATCTTTCTTTCTTCAAGTCTCCTAAAAACCCTCTCCAAACTTGAGAGAAAATATCCCAAAAAATACTATTATATTTTGGAAATTAAAATAAATGTTCGACTATCAATAATTAATAACAAGTTTAGTATTTATAGACTTCAAAAAATAATGCTGGCGGATCTTTCGGCGAGGTTAGTCAGAATCGCCGATTAACTCTACGATTCACCCTTCGGTGTAGTTCGTCGCCATCTTGCACTTGCCTTCAACATCTTCGTGTTGTGTGTCATTGGGCGACTTAGTACTTCTTCACAGAATTATTCAGTGAAACGTCGACTACTCCTTTCATCGCCTTTTTTATCCTGCTCCTTCAAGGCTTCGCGTACTGGAAAAAAGGGCGGAGTGCGTCCCTTCGGCGAATCGCCAAGCGTGCTTGTCGATGCACAGGCTTCAGCTTCTTCGTTCTTTTCAGCCTTTTTATTCCTTTTTGCACCTAAGTGTCCATGCTTCCACTAAAACTTCAAATACCTGAAACTTAAGAGTTTTCATCAGATATTGAGACAAAATAAACATTTGTGGACACTATTCCTATCAAAATAAAGCCCTAAATGAGTCCAATCTGTGGACTCACACCCCTAACTTAAACTTTTGCTTGTGATCAAGCAAACTCAAGTTTAGTCATTCAACAAGGTGTCTCAAATAGTGCTACACAAGACTAAATCATGAATGCACACAACCAGACTCAAATTTACTTATGCAAGGATCAATTGTGTACTCAAAGATTCAAGTTGTGACACACCATTACCAAAGATTCTCATTTTCACAATACTTGCTACTTATGCAATCTAGCTCAACAGGACGTATCTAAGTGCCCTCACATCAAGAATGATTCCATATTCACACACAGAGGTTAATCAATTCAAGATTGGGAATCAAATGCAATGCTCACACTTAAAAAAGAGGAACACAATGCATGATTTTACCCATAGGTTTGCCCTTATTTTCCAATCGACTTTCGATTCAGCTTACTCAAGATCGAAAAGGTCTTTCTAAGGTTTGTAATGGGGATGAGTGCAAAAGTATGGTCATTTAGGCTCAGTGACTTTTTTCTCGTGAGATGTGGTATTCTCAAGGCATTCCCTTCTTTTCCTTTATTGATTCTTTTTCTAGTGCTTCTAAGTTATCTTATCATTCACCTCCATAGATTACTTGAAAACCCGATTTCCTTGGTACTTTATTCCACAAAAATTATTATTATTATTATTTTCTGAAGGGTTTTCATTGTTCTGCAACACCAGGGGTTAAGGGAGACTTTTCTTGCACTTCTTGACTTCACCTTTTTCTTTTTACCACAAAGGCCTAAGTTGGCTATTCGCTAAACCACAAATCAAGAGGATTATAGGTAGTGGGTCAAGTAAGGTCTAGGGTTCATCAAGATTCTTTCAAAGAAAGGTAAGACTCAAAGGGTGTTCAGAAGAGTTTCACAGTCTCTCGGGTAGGCCACAAAAGAGGTATATGTCAAATTTGGCTCTCACTCTTTAAAGTTGTCTAAGATCATTTCAAGAGCATACCTGTGTAAATCAATCAGACTGACAGGGAAAATTCTAGATTTATTCATACAAGGTTCAAGGCAAGCTAATCACACAAGGCATCGACACTGAAGTCAAACAGGACCACACACTTTCTCTAGTGTGCAACGGTTATTACAAGAGAATCAATTCGATAAATGACTAATCACAATGAGGAAGAGGATGTACCTAGAGTATGTGAAGGGGAAGAAGAAGCGGGTATACCTGAAGGGTCTGAAGTCGGAGTAGATAAGGATGCCTCTGCTGGCAATGAGTCAACATCGACCTCTTGATAAGTATCTGCTTAGGTTGCTCTCCTCCTGTCAACCTCCTTTCGTATGAACTCGACCTCTATACGCCGAATATCGGTGGAAGAATACGGGGTGACCTCTATATCGCTGGCAGGGTCCCGGGGTACTCCGGCACGCCGACATAAGTCGGTGATCAGAACATGAAAGGACAGAGATGTGTGTGTCTGTTTGGCTCTCATAGCCATATCCTGTGAAATTAGCAGTCCCAGGTCGATCCGCCTCCTGGCCATGAAAGAACCAAAGCAAGCCACCTTAGGATGACGCAGAATGGACTCGTTCTGGGATGGCATGATAGTGTTGCTGATAAAACCAAACCAGTACCGGGAGGCGATGTTCATATCCCTCTTTTCAATCGGAGCTCCCTCACCCAACCACTACGGGGTGATGTCAGAAATCATTAGAGCTAACCAACCCTTCAAATCATCCAGGGACGGAACAATAGGAAGACCCTGGTAGGGCAGTACCGAGTGCAACGGTCGACCTAGTACAATATTGATATGCTCGCTGTGACACTCTACCTCTTTGCCTCTAACCATAACCAACTTCAACGGTTGGAACTCACTAGCCTTTTTCTTATTTTTCGGGACCAACTCCCCATAGGCAAAGTAGAATTCCCAAACCCAGGAAGGGATGTAATGACCCCGTGGCCTAGTGAACTGCTCGAACTCATGATACTTGAGCGTGTCTAGCACCTCAACATGCTTACCTTCCAATCCCTCCACATATAGTAGCTTTTCTTCTAGAATGGTTTGTAAACCATCGCCGTTCAATCTGTTCAGCAATCTGGGTGGAGGTGGAGCTACGGGGAGTGCAGGGGCCACTGAAGGTGGTGCCAGGTTTAGCACTGATTCGGTAGTCGGAGAAGTTGCAGCTGATGTAACTCTGATAGGTGTTGATTGAGGTCTATACCTGATCCTATTCTGTCGATGAATCTAGGGTTGTCCATCTTTCGGCTCAGAAAAAACTGGCTCAATAGCTGACCTTTTTCTAGCGATATGCTTCTTTCGTTTGCTTTTATCTTCCGGTGGGAGATCTTGCTTTCTTTTCTATGAAGGTCGTGATCCTCCTTCATTGATTGTAATTCCCTTTGCCTTTTTTTGAGGTGGCTCATTTAAGTTTGTGTGTACCATATCTGCAAAAGATCAAGAGATTAGGCGAAACTCAACTCATACACATAGAATCTTATTGCTGAAGGACTCGTCGATCCAGTCGGTGAATCGTCAAATCTCTTTGGCGATCTAGGTTGGACTCGCCGAAGGAATTAGCTTGAAATCTAGGCAAAGTAGCGATGAAAAATTTTATTTGTCAAGATGCCGACTACTTTCGGCGACGACAAGGCTGTCCGCCAAAAGATACAGTGAAAGAGGGGAAAATGAGGCATGCAAAGGCGGTCTAAAGTCCTATCGGCGAGTCGCCGACTACTTTAGGCGATCACGAATGTGTCCTCCAAAAGTTACAGATCTCTCAGCACTATGGACATGAATGAAGGGCGATCTAAAACCAGTAGGCGAACCACCGAGTCGTTTGGCGAGCACGACCCAACTCGCCAAATGATTCAACGTGCCTATATTTCAACCCACTTCTTAGAATCGACCTTACAAGCCTTGGAAACGAAATCAAAGTATGCATACACGAAATTTACACAAGACCCATACTTCTCATCACCCCGGATTACTCAGACTTTTTCCGGTTTCGCCAAATTTGGCTAATTAACTAGGATTACCCTTAGGAATGTTGTCACCCATTCTTTCATTCAACACTTTTTGTTATTTAACACAAATATGGGCCACTTCAATTTCATTAATTAGCACGACCAACCTAACAACAATTACGCAACACCCACTTCAAGTTCATTCAAATCAAAGCACAAACACTAAGGCAATCGACTATTAAAGCATTTCAGACAAAATTTTCGAATTAACAATAGCATTACAACACCCTATTTCTATCAGAGAAGCTCATCACACATCATCCTGGTACTATAATTGCAAGAGAGTGCAAAATTATCAAAAATAAGTTCGGAGTTTTAGAGACTAACCTTTAATGCTGATCAAATTGCATTTTGTAACGCTAGGTAGCAAAGAAATCCAACCCCAAACACTAGTCACCGACTAAAAATACTAATGGAAGGCAAAAATCTTGGAAAAAGTACCTTTGGTGGGATTTTGAGGAGTTTGAAACGAGGGAAAGTGAGAGATTCAAAAATTTGACCTTTGGCCTTTATATAACCGTTCAGTTCTCGGCCATTCGGCGATGTTAGTCTTGTCGCCGATCAATTCGGCGACGCGCCATACGTATACTCATCTTGGTGAGTTTTACAGGACATCCCTTATTTTGGGGTCACAACGGTGGATTAAATCAGAATCGCCGATAGGTTCGGCGATTTGCCAACTTGCACTTTTCAACATCTTTCTCACTTTAACCTACAAAATCAACAGACCATTATTCGAACAGAATAACTTAAAGCAACATCACCTTGGGTTGCCTCCCAAGAAGCGCATTAGTTAACGTCGTGGCACGACGCAAGTCCTTTCTCATTCTCCGTTATTAGGGTTGGCCCTAGTGGTACTAAGTGACCCCAATGTGTCATTTGGGTGGAGATGAGGCACCGAAAAACTCAGGAGTGACCTGATTAGCTGGATTGATCTAGAGTGAGATCCAATCATTTGATTTCACACTTCAATATTTTCCTTCATTTCTTCCAACACTCGATCTTGATCGGCGATCTTTTGGAGAATGATTTGAAGTGTGTCCTCGACACGATTTTTCCCCCATCTCTAGGCTTCCTCCGCTCACGAGGGGACATATATCTCCCCTTATTGTTGCATTGGACTTCCACCTCTGAGATTTTGGTAGTCCAAGTCATTTAGACGAGATGCCAGTGCGGTCAGCGTGAGGTCTTTTTGAACTCCTTGGCTCATTTTAACCAAATTTCCACTACTCTGCTCAGCCATGCTCATCTAAATGGACAACTCAACGAAGAACAAAACTAAAAGTAAAATTAGTGACACAACAACTAATAAGAACATAAACTTTATTAAACTAAGAATTCTCAAACAACACCACTGATACCGTGAGTTTACGGTATTTCTAATACATTTCACTTACAAGTTGTGTGTGTCTAGGGCCTTTCTGTATCGGTTTTTATGTGTTTTTATCATATTTTGCAGGAAAGATGTTCAGGCGCGGAAGTATAGAGACATCTGAAAGAAATGCAGAAAAAGAGCATTCACGGAGGTGATCTACGAACCGTAGGTCCATTGATGGTCCGTAGGTGATAACTGTAGATCAGCATGCAAGGTATGGAAGACAAATCAGGGAAATCTGACCAAGTGTGGAACCAAGGTGGCCATTGACGGTCCGTATATTGTTCTACGGACCGTACTGTTGATCCGTAGATTGATACTGTGAGGGTTCCAGTACCTGATTTTTGAAGAGTCTAAGTGTGGAGCTACGGAGGGGAGCGACGGACGGTAGATCGATCTACGGTCCGTACTGCAAGTCCGTCGTTTGCTTCAGAGAAGCTGAGTGATGGAAGCTGAAATATTTTCTAAGTCCTGGCTGACGGAAAGGACTTACGGACCGTAGATCCATTGACGGTCCATAAGTCAGTTTCATGGAATGAAGACGCGTGCCTAAACAAACTTTCCTTAATTTGTTTCCCTTTTAATTTAGGTTTTTGTTTTCTATAAATAGGGCATGTAAACCTCGTTTTTGGGGGTTAAACATTATTATTCTAGTTTTACTTGGTGACTTTGGAGATTAAGTTGGAACCCTAGCAATTATTGATTTCCTAAGTTCGTTTTGTGTTCTTGCTATTATGGGTAACTAAACTTCACAACTAGGGTTGTGGGATCCATGAGCGATTAACTAAGTATGAATAGTAAATAAGTAATTCTCGAATAGTGTTTTGCATGCATTGATAATTCTTTCGTTTAGAAGTCTTTTTAATGAGTGCAGGCGTTAGAACTCGCCTTGTTGCTACTTGCCGGACCAAGAAGGTAATCAACAAGAAAAGAATTATCAACATAGATTTAGTGTGATACTATCTAATAGGCTAGTGTCAATTGGTGCGAAGTAATAACTAAGCCAAACATCGATTATGATGTCTAATATGAGGTAAAGGTAAGGGTTAGTAAATTATACACAC
>JAJOOH010005398.1:0-10585 GCA_029582605.1 Solanum gracilifrons
TAGGTTAAGTCCTAGATTACTAGGTGTGTAATCTAAATCTTTGCTCAGTTTTGAGTGAAATAGAGTTGAGTTGAAAATCTTGTGAAAACAAATTGTGGTTTTCTCCTTCCTTGAGCAAGAGAGTTTCCACGTTAAATCTTTTGTGTCTGATTTACTTTAAGTTATTTATTTTTTACATTGTTATTCTGTCAAGAGACCTGATCCATTGACTGTTAATGGGCGCATACATTCTATCAACCGCAAATTGAGATATATTTAACTGATTAACACACACACGCACCCGCACACACGTGCGCGCGTATATATATATATATATATATATATATATATATTAAATCCACAAGTTAAAATGCACGTAAGCGCACACATATATTATTGAGGCAAAAGAAAGAAAAAAGTAAGTTTGAAACTCTGAAATTGCTAGTAGTTGCCAAAAATTCATATTTATCGATGGATGCATTTTGAACCTTTTTTAACCGGTATAAAATTGGGTTAAGACATGGGCTGGATTGAGTTAAATGGTTATGCTGTATATTATTTATTAAATAGATTTCTTATTAAAAAAATGGGAAATTATGCGGATAAGCAAACATATATTAGTTAATTAGTTAATATAGCTACAGTTTGAATTAATTACGGCTCGCAACTTAATTTTTGTTGTAATTCGTGTCTTTGTCTTTTATACATATACAAATACAAATTATATATATATATATATAAGACAGATATACAAATACAATTAACATCTCTCCACTCTCTGCTTTCCTTCACTCACCACTCTCCCAATCTCGCTCGCCTCTCTCCTCTCTCTCCCAATCCCGCTCGACAGATAAAAATACATATGTATATCAGTTACATATATACAATTATCTTATATGTATACACATACAGTTCGCCTCTTTCCACTCTCTGCCCTCTCTCCTCCCTTTCCAAATCTCGCTCGTCTCTCTTCTCCCTCTCCCAATATCGCTCATTAGATATACAATACATATGTATACTACTTACATATATACAACTATTTGACAGATATACATATATAATTCGTCTATCTCCACTCTCTACCCTCTCTTGCTCGCCTCTCTTCTCCCTCTCCCAATCTCGCTCACCTCTCTCCTCCCTCTAACATGTAGCTACGATTCGTAATTAGCAAACTATAGCTATGGAGCATAATTAAGTTATTTTTGAGTGACTATATGCGAAAATTCCCCTTAAAAAAATATAATGTTTTAATGTGATGTGTCATGTTAATTAGGAGTGAATGGAGTTTTTATCGCGTTTAGTAATTTTTGATGAAAATAATCATAGTTAGATGATTTTATGATCAGAAAAGAAACAAATTAAAAGTAATTTTATCAGACGATTTTTAAAACTTGGGTGATCATTTAGGAATTAACTAACTTAACTGGCATAATTTTAAACTAGTTCCTGTAACATCATCTTGAGTAGACTTGATTAGGGATGAAAATTTTAAACTCAAATCGCCCACCTCGTTTAAGTTTGAGTAGGTTATTGACCCGATTATTTATTAGTTCAAACTATTTCAACTCAATTAATTTCAATCCATTAAAAAATTGGGTTGATATGTAACCCAAATTGATTCATGAGAAATCTTATCAAAATATTTTTTATTTTTTTATATGTTCTTATAGAGGCATAATAAAGAAAAATAATAATTTTAATTTATTAGGTACTAAAATATTTGAAAAGAACAAATAAAACAATTAAACTTAGTAAAAAATGAATTAGGTTGGGTCTTGACCCATTCTTTTACCTATTATTTGACTCGTTTTGATCCAAATAAATTTAAATTGAATTGAGTCTTATTTTCTTGACTAGGGGTGACAATTTCAGCCCAAATAAGTTAAATGAATCCATTTTACCATGTTGAATTAAATGGATCAATCATATTTACTTAAATGGAAAAATATGGACTTCAACCTATTTATGTATGGACAAAATGAGTAAACATGAGAATCCATATATACCCATATATCACCCACTTGTAATAAAAATCCCTAATTGCACTGTTTTTGAAAATAAAAAATTGACGGGTTGGGGGTGGATGTGGGGGGTGGGGGATAGGATGGGTTGGGGGCAATTTTTATTTTATTTTTTTTGGAAATTTTTAGATTTTTTTAAGGTGTGGGCGGGAGGTGTCCTGGGGTGTGGGTGGGGGTGGGGGTTCGGGTTGGCAATTTTTTTTCTCTCAAAAAATAAAGTTTTTATAATTTATTTTTTTTGGGGAGGGGGGTAGGGTGGACAATTTTTTTTTGGGGTGGGGTAGGTGGGGGCGGAGTAGAAGGTTTAAAAAAATCTTTTTTTGTATGAAATTTTTTCTTTTTAGAAAATAATAATATAAGGGTAGGGTGGCATGGATGGTAGGGGTTGAGTTATTCACAATTTTGCTTTGATTTAATTTTTTTAGCTTTAGGAGATTAAAGTGGGTTACAATCATTTTACCCAAATCATATTTGACTAAATCTATATTTACCCATATTTTATATGGGTAGATTGTGATCTAATCCATTTTAATCAATACATATTCAATCCATCCAAATCTGATTCAATCCACTGATTTGCCACTCCTAGTCTTGACCTATTATGGCCCGTCCAAATTTGACCCGACCAGCCTTATTGCCACGCCTAGACTTATCTACACTCAACAATTTGCAAATAAAAGTATACCATAAAATAGTTTTAAAAAAGAGGAATTTTCGCATATAGTCACTCAAAAATAGCTTAATTATGCTC
This sequence comes from Solanum gracilifrons, assembly GCA_029582605.1. Taxonomy (NCBI): domain Eukaryota; kingdom Viridiplantae; phylum Streptophyta; class Magnoliopsida; order Solanales; family Solanaceae; genus Solanum; species Solanum gracilifrons. The sequence continues at coordinate 2,752 of JAJOOH010005398.1, forward strand.
CATATCTATAGTTTGCTTATTACGATACATAGTTATATGTTAGAGGGAGGAGAGAGGCGAGCGAGATTGGGAGAGGGAGGAGAGAGGTGAGTGATAGAGAGCAGGGAATGGAGAGAGGCAAATTGTATATGTATATTTGTCAAATAATTGTATATATGTAACTGGTATACACATGTATTTGTATATCTGGCGCGAGATTGGGAGAGGGAAGAGAGAGGCGAGTGAGAGAGGGAAAAGAGTGGAGAGAGGCAAACTATATATGTATATTTGTCAGATAATTGTATATATGTAATTGATATACATATGTATTTGTGTATTTGGCGAGCGATATTGGGAGAGGGAGGAGATAGGCAAGCAAGAGAGGGCAGAGAGTGGAGAGAGACTAATTGTATTTGTATATCTGCCATATAATTGTATATATATATATGTATAATTTGTATTTGTATATGTATAAAAGAGGAGAGAGACGAGCGAGAGGAAGAGAGGAGAGAGACGACGTAATTACAGCTAAAATTAAGCTGCGAGTCGTAATTAATTCAAACTATAGCTATATTAATTAGTTAATTAACTAGTACATGCTTACTTATTCGCGTAATTTCCCCATTAAAAATATTTGAAATAAAATCTAATTTGGAAAAAGATTGTTTAGAATTTTTACTATAATCTCTGACTAGATAAGATGACCTGCATATGACTTATGCTTGAACTGTGTTGAATAAAGAACTGTTATGTTTCGGAGGACTTGTCTTGGATAGGTTGAATTGTAAAATTCAATCCGTACATTGGTTTTAGGTTTAATATTTGAGATATAATAAATTATGCATCCATAGGGACAGATATACTTGCCACTGGTCAATTTTTTTTTAAAAAGAATCTCCCCATTACTTAAAGAATCCCACCTTCAATATAAACAATCTCTAAAATACCTGGATTTGAACATTATTAATAATAAAATTCCAAATTAATGACTATTATAAGATCCATCAAGATCTCACTTGAAAGGCTAGTCTTGATCTAGTCAATTTCTTGCATGAAACATTATGCGTTTGATGTAACATTTTTAATCAAAAAAGGGTCATATTTGTTCTTATACTCTTACAAATATGTTATATTTGTGTCCTTCATTATACTTTTTCAACATATTTGTCATTTTCATTCAATTTTATATGGTCATATTTATCCTTATACTCTTAAAAAGGGGCATATTTACTCCTACGATATTAAATCCCCATTCTTCAATATATTTGTTATTTTTCTTTCAATTTTAAGGTTATACTTGGAGTTAATATCTCATATGGTCACACAACTAATACTTCTTTTCACAGAAAGCTACTCAATTTTCATTTATAATTTCAAAGTCACTCAACTATGAATTATTCTCATAGAAAGTCACTCAACTAATAGTTTTTTTCATAGAAAGTCACTCAACTTTCTTTTATAACCCCAAGGTCACTTAATTATGAATATTTTGCCCACAAAGTTACTCAGCTATTGATATTTCATTTGGAGCCTATTTGGAAGGACACCATGGTAATTGGATTTGGTGTAATTGAGTGTAATTACACTTAATTGTCTGTCATGTTTGGGTGGCCATGTAATTACCTAGTCAACAGGTAATTGTGTGTAATTTGCAGGGGGTAATTACACTCTCTAATTCACAAGGGGGAGGCAATGAATTGCTGGCAATTACACGGTGTAACTACAAGCTGATTACTTTTTAATTTCTTTTTTTTATTTTTTTGTTTTAATGTTTTTTTTTTTTGTTATTTAAACAGATCAATGTAACTATTAGCCTGTATTTTTTTTATTTTTTATTTAATAATAATTATTTTATTAAATTTTGTTGAAACACATTTTTTGTTTTAAACTATTTTTTTAAAAATAAAATAAATAAGAAGATGCGCATTTTTAATTATTTTATTGAAATACAATTTTTATTTTAAACTAATTTTTTTAAGAAATAATTACTATTGTAAATCTAATACAATAGTAATAAGGTTTGCACAGTAGCATCTTTTAAATTCGAAAGACGAAAATGCAACTGTTACTAGTGATGGTGCCTGGCAGCACAACATTTTTTTTTAATAAATTTGTCTTTCAAAAAAATTAAATTAAATAATCAAATTAGTATCTTACTATTTGTTAAGAAATTAGTTTAAAGCAAAAATTGTGTTTCAATAAATTTAATAAAATAATTAAAATGAGAGTCTTATTATTTTTTAAGAAATTAGTTGAAAACAAAAATTATCTTTCAATAAAATTTAATAAAATGATTAAAATGAGCATCTTATTGTTTTTTTAAAAAAAATTGTATTCTAACAGAATTTAATGAAAAAATCATTTAAATTGGTTGGGTGACTTTCAAAATGAAATATCAACAGTTGAGTGACTTAGTAGGTAAAATATTCATAGTTGAGTTATTTTGAGGTTATAAAAGAAGAGTAAGTTTTAGGTTTAGCAAACACAAAAATCATATTTGTATGTTATAGCTATAGTTTGTATAATTGCGCTTCATAACAAATTTTATGTTTGCTATGGAGCATCAGATTTATATAAATCGCAGTTAGACATTCGTTTGTATAAAAGCACATCGATTGTATATATATATCGGTTAGACAATTGTATATATATATAACTACTATGTATATGTATCAATGATTGTGTTTGTATATCTTGCATGAAATTTGAATTTGTATACAATTGAATTGAAATAAAACATTTGTATATCAAATCTCTCTCTCTCCCGCTTTATACAACACAAATTATACCTTATAATTTGTATAATTTGTGTTTGTATAAAGCGAGAAAGGGAGAAAGTCAAAAGAGACCTGGTAGGGGAAGATCTGTATTTGTATAATTATAAGTGTATATGACGAAAATATATGTATTTGTATTTATAGTTTTCTCTCGCATTATACAAATACAAACGCAATTTATACATTTGTGTTTGTATAAAAGTGAGAGAGGCGAGGGAGAGTGGCGAGCGAGATTTCTGGGGAGAGAGCCGAGAGGCGAATGACAAGTGTTTGCTACGGATTAGAATTAAATGAAATTGTGGTTATAGCATTTAATTTGAATTTAAAGTTTGCTATTTTATACAATTTTCCCATAAAAGAAAGGTGAGTGACATTTTGTGAAAATAACTATTAGTTGAGTGACATTCTGTGAAAAATATTCATAGTTGAGTGACTTTGAGGTTATAAATAAAAGTTAAGTGACTTTCTATGGAAAAAAATATTAGTTAATTGACCATATGAGATATTAATCCATCATATTTGCTCTTATACTTTTTATGTGAGTCACGGGACATATTTTGAATCTAACTATCACTCACTATCGAGGAAAATAAAAACACATTGCCTCGCATTTTTGTGTCCATGATTCTACAAGACCCTTTCACCAGACATATCTCAATTCATTTTTACTTGTTGAATTTTAAACAGAGTTAATTAAGTATAGATTAGTTTAAGGATCACATCAATGAACAACAAGGAGATTGAACATGGCTGGTGAGATGTCACTCACGTGGGACACAAAAAAATGCTTGACAAAGAGACGAACAATACCTTTGGCACAATACAATTATTGATCACTCATGCATACGTTAGGGTACATGAATTTAATACCATTTTAATATGCCTTTGAATTCCTCATTATGTTACAAAGCATTTTTAGGTATTATTTTTAATTAATATACTCTTGTTATTCTATTATTTTTAATTAATATACTCTTATATTTTTTTTTTTTAAAAAGGCATGATGTGACACTAAGGAATAAATGGTATATATCTTTTTCATTTTATTTCACAATAATGATGTTTTAGATAATCAACAAACGTACATATTAAAGAACTATAATTATTTCAAGATATTTATTGTTTTAAAATAAATGATGTTTTAATCAGCAACTACCTACGTATTAAAGAACTACAATTATTTCAAGATATTTATTAAGGGTAATTAGTAAAAATACATCTTAATTTTTAGGCCAATCATGTACACAACTCTTTTAACTTGTCTCATAATTTTATTTTGACACTTTAACTCAACCTTGTTCTATTTTAACCCCCAAGTCCATTTTTATGTTGTACACAATATAAATGTTCAGTGCGTGTAAGACAAACTTTAAAAAGGTAAATAAAAACATCTAATTAAATAACGCTATATATTTTGTTTTATCCAAATCATCAAAATTTACTTGACATTTACATTAATGGTATCAATTTATCATCTTTTTGCAATATAAGAAAATATATATTCAATTGATTACAAACTAATTATAATATAGAGATCGATTCATTACACAAGTTAATATAAATATTGAGTTTATGCTTCTATAAATATAAATATATTCAACTTTTTACTTAGTCATTTATAATATATAATATAATTGATATTTTAAATTTTATATAGACAAAATGTATATAAATAAAAATTAAAAGAATATTATATTTTGAATAGAGAGAGTATAAGTAGAAAATGAGCTGGTAGATGAACAAAATAAATGGATAAGTCAAGTAGATGGAGGGTAAAATGAGATTGAAGAGAAGATAAATAAAATATATAAAGGAGAAGGGCTGTTAACAATAAAAATGTTAAATATTAACTCTATAAAAAGGATCCCTCACATGTATAATTTCTCCCGTTAGCATTTTGTGTTTAATAGTACATTGGAAATGGAATTGGAAGATAATTAAAATGAAACAAGATTGAATTGAAGTGTCAAAATGAAATTTAAGGATAAATAAAAAATAAAAAATAATGTGTATGCATTTGGCCTTTTATTTTTGCATTTCAAACTCAATCTTATTCCATTCTTACACTCCAACTTCATTTTTCATGTATCATCTAAACATAAAAAAACCTTAACCCAATATAAATGTTCAATGCATGTTAGATAAACATTAAAAGGATAGCCAATTGAATAATACCACATATCAATTGATTACAAAATTTATTGTTGAGATCAATTAGTTCAGGTTAATATAAACATCAAGTTTATGTTACTCTCTCTCTATATATATTCATCTTTTTCAATTTATTGGCATCAACAAATTAGATATTTGACATAATCGGGTAATTATAATTCCAAATTTTGATATGATATCATTCTTCTCAATCTAACTCTTTTACTTATAATTTTGACATGAAATTTAGTCTTTTATAAGAAAGAATAAAACATATTTTAAATTTTATATAGAAAAAAATGAATTATATAAATTTTAAAATTTTTTTTATCTTTAACATAGATAGAGTTAAATAGAAAAGGAGGAAAAAATGGGGTTGAAGAGAAAATAAAGAATATAAATATGGTAAAAGTTGTAACGATAAAAATGTTAAATATTAACGTTACAAAATATCCCCACATACTTTAAAAGGTGAGTAATCTGACAAAATGAAATTTTGAGACAAGTTAAAGAAATTCGTATATATGATTAACCTTTTGTGAATGAATAATTTTCTTAAAGGGTGTGTCTAAGCTTAAAACACTATCGATTTTTAAATGGAGGGAATATATGTTTATGCATGTCATGTAGCATGTATGCATTGTATGTATGTGTGATAATGATGATGGGGGGATTAAATAATGAATAGCTTTTTAACTTGTGGAAATTAAGAAAAAGACAAACATGCCTCCTCATTCTCTAAGGATGATAGATCCGCATTAATAGCTTCACCAATTTCAGCCATATCATATAATAAATTAAAAAAAGAATAGGAGGGCAGTGTTTAAGTAGAAAATTAATTAACATAAGAAAACATATATAGGTACTGTTGGGAGTTGACTTTACAGGTAAGTGAATCTTGCAGACCAAACTGTATTTTAATAATATTCACAAGCCAATACACCTACTTTTGCCCTTCCAACTTTTTCAAGCTTGTCATCAAAGGTATGGGAGGAGAATATTTTTCTGATTTTTTCTCTCTCGTTAGATTGGTTAAAATTTTTGAATTTTTTTTTTAAAAAAAATCATTAAAAATGAGGAAAATTACTTCTTTAATAGAAATATAGAAAATAAATTAGATGTGTAACATTCCACATTAGTAGTAACTTTTAACGTTCCAACACCCATCATCTTTATTAAGAATATAATTAAATAATAAAAGTATGTTCACACAACATGGTATCAGAGTATGTAGAGGTCTTGAGATTGAATCTCATCGCTAGTCACAGATCAATATGATCATATGTCCCGGGGTGCACGTTCACCAGTTAACTTCAGAAAAAATCATGTATATATATATGTATATATATTTTGAGAAACTGACCAAAACTAGGATATAATTAACAGTTCACTCATGAGGAGTATAGGAGTTGCCTTGTGTTACTAGTACAAGCTAAATGAACCATTCACGAGACTAGGGTTTGAATCTAGTTAGAGCCCTATTTCTTTGCTTTTATTTTAAGGTTATTGGTGCACTAGAAATCTTCATATTCTGGGTTCGTCTATGCCATCCGTATTAAAAAGGCTTTCACTTTTACCTCTCATAATATTTGTGTCTGGATTATATGAAAAAAGAATCATATATTTACACTTTCTCTATTGATCACAAGAGCAGATAGCTTTAAGGTTTGTTTTTGTCTTGGACGGCTGTGAACATGTCATGAAGCTCTCGTGTAATTCATATGCCAAAAGTAGAAAACTTTGTATATATTATAGCTGCTCTTTTAATGACAGTTCGCATGCACGAACAAAGAATGTATTGCCTACTCATTTCACAAGAAAATTAAACCAGAAAAAAAAAACTTTTAGGTCAATGTTGTGATGATAATTAATGTATAATTTTTTATTTATTTTTTACTTTTTATTATAATTAATGTATAAAACTGCATGGTTGTCTTGAAACCTTTTGGAAACTACGTTTGTGGTCTCATAATAAAACTTTTTGGCAAACATTTTTATCATGTTGGGCAGTTAAAATGTCCTACATCCTGCCAGAGAAGGCCAAAATTTAATGAATTCAATTTTTAACATGTGTCACGTATCAAAATGTAAGAGAAAGAACTGATAATTTAATTAATAACCGTAGTTACTAGACTAGCACTTGATCAATTTAACCTATATATAGTCAAAAGGCTATATATCCAGTGGCACATACATAATTTTATGTTCACAATTTAACTTAAAGCTAACTCTCCTTACAAAGGGCAGTTTTCGATTGCTCCTTGTTGAATTTCCATGCAGTCTCATATCGCATAATGATCACGAAAATTCGGAAGAAAAAGGAGGAGAGGACTAATGTACAAGAATAAAACTAATTTTATAGAGTGGTTAATTTTGTTAGACATTATTTTCTGATTCATATTTATTATAGAAGATCATATTTATTATAGAAGATCCAGACACACTTCCCTATAATTATATCTAAAAAGTCGATTAGAAAGCAAGAATAGATGAGATGAATCAAAGTACACTAGAAGGTTCGCCCCTTAGGCCCTTACCCTAGGGAATTAGAGAGTTGAGACATTTTGTCATGACCCGAGCTTACACCTTGGACGTGGCCGGCACTCGAGAACTATTGTTGGTCTCCAAGTGAACTCTTATCTTTGCTGACTACAAGCGGAAGACTAACTCAAGCATACACAAACATTAAACTGAAAGAAATATTTAACAACAATTTGTTGAATCTCAAAACTCTCTGAATATGCTAAGTATGAAACATAAGTTTTAAATAAAACATGTGAAATTGAAAGACTCTCCAAAACTGTCTATCTATGAAGCCTCTACTGTATAAAGATGAGTGTCGGAAAAAGACCCACGACACCTCAAAATGCTACTACTAACAATTCATTAAAACTAGAGTCCTCCGGATGCAAGGACGCCCCACTCAA
>JAJOOH010005399.1:0-36683 GCA_029582605.1 Solanum gracilifrons
AGTCTTCTGCAACTTCAAAATTTATATAAAATATTGATTATAACTACTCATAATTATTATTATCTCTAAATATATTCGTGGTGAGCATGCAAAGGGTTTAACTTCAACATCTCCTATTAACCCTCAGGAAATATCCATGTATTCAACCTTGTCTTGCTATTTAAATTTTAACCCTCTTGATAATTTGCTTACATTTTTTTCAAAAATTAAACAATTACTTGAAAAGGTTATCACTAACTAATTGAGTTACATATTTATAACATTAGTTCACTTCCAAAATTTTCAATCCCTAGAACCACTTGTGTAGGTCGGGGTTGAGAATTGGAGCCACGCCCTACTTTATGATCGTCAGCCTAAGTCAAAAGTTTTCAGTAAACTATTGAAGCTATCGAGAGAATGGTGATGAAGATTACCGACTTTATGTGCAAGAGCAACATTGTATTAAAAAATCAGAAGCATATGGCCCTATTTCAATAGCTGCTTTCGAAACAATGACACTTCATGAATAGTTAGATATAAAAAGAAAAACTCTAAAAATATATGACACTTCACATTTACATCCAATAATTCCTCAGCCAGCTATCATCACTTCCTTATACACATAACACAATAAAAGATCTTTCATGAAAATGATGTATCAAAGAATAATTTATGACATCAAAGTCCTGAATAGTGCTCCAAAGATTACAACAGTATGTAGATTTTACAAGTCATATACATATATTCTTGGAAACATTTTTTATCAAATGAATGTTGTTCTATATAGAAATGTATTATTAATGTAGTTTCACATGATATAAAAAGGTACTCCCTCCGTCCTACATTAGTTGTCTACTATATTATTTTGAGATGTTCAACAATACTTGTCCACTTTATAAAATCAATGGACAATTTTACACTTAATTATGAAATTAATGGATAATTTTACACTTAATTCATAATATGTTCTTATCATTAATTATAGTCATTTAGAGTATGACATATAGTAAAATTAACATTATAAATTTTTTGTTACATTAAAATATTTTTAAAAAAAAGTGGAGGATGGAAGCTTGCATCTGAGATACACAGATATTTAATATCAGAGCCAGGTTTCGATCCTGGGACCTGTGGGTTATGGGCCCACCACGCTTCCGCTGCGCCACTCTGATGGTGTTGTTCTTTTATAGCAGCTATTAATAATAATTCAATGACCTTTGAACTTCCATAAAATGTTTACTTTGCCTTCCTATCTTCTACTATACTCCTTCAATTTCAAAATAATTGTCACCCTCTGCGTTTCGAAAGTTAATTTAATTGAAATTTAGATATTTAAAAATTATACTTAAATACTATAAATTGTGATTTTTCTTGATATGATGGGGAAATATACCTTAAATGGTCAAAATTCCTACTGTTTGCTTAAAAAAAAAAAACTGTGACAAGTAAAAAAAAACACAGAAGTAGTATTTTTATTCGCCACCATATTTATTGTTTTTGTTTTCACAAGAATATAACTTGTTTATCTTTTTTTTTTTGGAGGGAAATGATTTTCTAACTCTTTTACTAAAAATAAAAAGTTTCGTGTCTTTTTTATTTGACATCTTCACTTTTACCCATAAACGGTGATTGAATAAAAAATTATAATTAGCCAAAAGAAAATACTATAACAATAATTACTACGTTTCACTCTCAGCAGAAAAAAAAAATAACAAAGAAGGAAAATATTTTCTAATTTTCTTATGTTTTGATTGATCAAAAATTTTGAAAACATTTTATCTAAATGAGGAAAGTGATTATTTTATTAAAATAATTTTCACTCTCCTTCACATTAGTATTCTTGAACATGCAGCAAAATATTACTTACTATACTTGCAAAATGATTTGTGTCCTAGGACTACTTATTCTTTTTCATCTTGGGGGTAAGTGTTTTTACACCTTGTTATTTGGTGGAGTTGTTTTCGATAGACTCTCGACTAAAAAAAAAGAAAAGTAAACTCGAAGCATTATTGAAAAGAAAATAACGACGACAAAATAACAAGATGAACAACACAAAAGAAGCAATAGATAGTAGTAAAAATAGAAGAAAAGTTGCTACGCTAAAAGAAACTGAGCATATGAGACTGTAATATTACTGTACTGTCAATGCTAAAAGCAATTCCTACTACACTCTGCAGAACTATGCCTCAATCCCAAACAAGTTGGGATCGGCTATATGAAAAGTAATAGAAGTTCTCTATATTGTAGAAACGACTAACTTCATCAATGTTAGCTCAAAATGAGAAGATACTATATTCAATGTACAAAACGCGTAACCGATCTAGATTGTACAAGTATATCAGATGAGATGGACCTCACTCCTCGCATATAAACCCACGAGAAGTCTCAGAAAAACATCCAACAGTTATGATAATTCAAGCAGCAGTAGCACCTCACGAGCATCCTACTCCGCGTTTCAATCACATGAAGACGGTGGCTCAAAGGCAGATGAGTTAGCCCCATACTCTTGGCCCAAAATGACAAACCAAAGATATTCAACGAAAGTTCTATCACCTATTTAGTAGAGCTTAAAATAGTTCAGCGCCCCAAAATGTATAATCTGTAGTCGCCAATGTAATGCATCAGTTCATCTTCAAACGGAAAGTTAGTTCCAATAGGTCTAGCAAGAGGTCCAGTTTACTTGTCAAGTCAGAATATCAACTAATTTTTGGAGGAGGTGGAACATATGGCTCTCTGTGATGAAATAACTTGACCAGCGACCTACGCTCGCAGTCCTGCAGAAGCATACATTCAAACATATGATGAAGTTCCACAGACTTGCTTAACACAAGTAAAGGACACCAAGTTTTGGGTGCAATTTTGTTATAATATAACAACTTCACAACTCAGCAGAACAATGGAGCAATTAGTGGAACACTTATGTTCAAGCAAACAAAACACATCAGTTGGTGTTTTTTGTTCCAAGCAAAGAAAACACCTCACTTGAATGTTCCTTCAGGGACATCCAATAAAATTGGAGAGAAGATATGCACGGGCCCTGTGCAAGGATGACATGCACAAACCGAGAGTTGGTGTGCACATACAATATTCCAACAAAATAATGACACTGAGAGCATTGTGTTACATGTTCAGTTCTCAGGTTTGATGGAAGATAAAGCAGCACAAGTGACTACAAGTTGTCCGACCTCAATAACATGTCAACCATTACTTTTGAAAAAAAGGTGTTAACGTTTCAAAATGATAACACTGTTGCAAAGTCAAATTACAAATAGCTTCTCTTAGTTAGCAGATATATTGAAGCAGGATATAATACTGCAGAAACATATCTGGCAAGACAGTTAGTTTTCAAGAGCAAGCAGATGATTCAACAGTAACCATATGTATCTCACTTCTGCAAGAGCTGTAAATAAAAAGAATTAAAGTGACCTGAAGACACCTTACCTTAAACATATTTAAACGGAATGGTTTGTCTGGATTCATTCTCTTCAGTTTTAGGAATGTAAATGCGAAGCTTAGCTGGTCACGTGAAGTAAATCGATCAACTTCGTTGAACCAGAGGCAAGAGAACAAATTTGACATGGGTGTATGTGCTCTAACAATAAAAGAACCTTCAGGCACATCTGCAATACACAAAAAGGCCATAATCAGTTCAACAAACTGCATATGAAGACAACGAGAACAGGATAAATAGTAAGCACTAAGTGGCACATACAGCTTGGCAGAGGAGTATTTGGATCTGAAGGGTCAAATTTGGTAAGACCATCAAATTGGTAAAATGAAAACTGTTCATCAATAGCAGTGTGATTGTACTTATTTAGACGCTTATTTTGGAGTACTTCATCCCAAACACAGTGCCGAGTATAATGATTTGAGATGGCATACTCAGAGCCAGTTTGCCACAAGAAATGATCAATTATCAACATTGGATCGGTTGCGAGCCGCAGTTTGCTATCAAGCCAAATAGAGTACCTAAAAGTTGCCACAATAGGAGAACAAATTCATCTTCAATTGGAGCAAGATACATTAAGAATAAAATCCAGATAGGGATATGGATAATCACCTCGAAGAAGGAAAGAGGCGATGTGACAAAAACTTTGGTACTTTCCCTGTTTTACGCATATCTGTGTACGGTAAGTTCTTGACGACAACTAATTTCCACAAACCAACAAATCCACCATCATCAGGTGCATTTCCTTCTTTTGAGAGTGTCGAAAGAGTTTCCTCATCAACAAACATAACAAAACATACATTCTTCTTTGAGTACTCACTCATCTGAAAAGGCAAGGATCAATCCAAAGTAAGCACATGTTGCTATATCCTAACCTGCTCTTCGGCTTTCCAAAGATACCATCTGACAAATCTGTAGAATATTGCTAAATTGAGTCACTTATTATTATAGAAAACTGTTGTATCCGGGATACATGTTTTAGAAAGTCTTTCATCTTCACAGAGTTATTCAACATTTCTGATTTACAAGTGTTTTTATGCAACTGCCATTTCTGAGAATAGAGAGAGAGCAAACTCAGTTGAATACTGTAAGGTCATTAGAATGAGAATGAAGAGAAAAGGAATTTTCCTGCCCTTCCTGGTGTTTTAGAACTTCAGAATGGATATAATAAAACAAACTCAACGTACATCATTACATGAGAGAAAAGTAAATATAAAGAAAAAAGTAGGCCAAATCATTACCAATCTGCTTGTCGGCCTTCTTAAAAAATCAGAGCTTCCAAATATACATGATGATACGACCACTCTGCACACACTCGTGTATTTTCTATCCTCCTCTTTCAAATCAAATCCAGTACTTGGGAACCCTTCAGCTCCCCTCACAAAACCACAATGAACTGTTTGATTTACAGCAAAAAATGATTGTTCTCTTTCTTCAAGGGTCTGATGTCCACCAAATCTGGGTTCATGAGCATCAATATGGGAAGCTTTCTTTTCTGTTTCCATATATCCCAAGGAAAAATGGGTGAAATTCAAAAAGTCCTTCGGTTCACTAAGCAAATCGACGGAATCCTTAAATGCTACCTCACAGGGAAAAAAACCTGAAAATCAAATAGAAACGAAATGAAGATTTGCAGATTTTCAATATTTTCTGCTTACTTTGGAAATAGTCCCTTTAACTTCCTAGCTTGTATACAGCATTTTACCAAGAGATGTCAACAAAGGGATAGACTTTAATTAACTGATCTCTAGAATGTTATGATAATTCAGCATAGACAAATGATAACATATACTTTGTCCCATGGACAATAGTATGGTCAATTACCAACTCTTTTTGGCACTTTTTGGAGATAGAAAAGAAGTGAAGACGATAGAATACAACATGAAACTTTGTTGTATGAGGCACGCTATAATGCATATCTGCACGCTATAATTAATTGGATTGTACACATTGTAAAGCATGCTTGAACTTCGGTTGCCACCAACCTCAATAAGATAAAAGGTTTTGAACTTTGACCACAAAATTCTTTGATAAAATACATGACAGATGATTAAGTAATCTTGCTTAGCAGGCCATATGTGCTACAAAGATGAAGTTTATCGAAAGCATACTTATCTTCATTATCAACCTAATTTTATTTTTCATGGAACCTTTTCTAAAAGAAACTTTTGTTTCTTTAATATATTCTTTTGAGGAATACAAAACTCATGTTTCTTTAAAATTGTGTACTATCACTATAATGCAATAGACATTTTGATTTACTACTCGCCAGTTTTCTCCAAACGAGGCCATTTCGCTGCAGTAAGATGGAAAAGGAAGATTGTTCATACTATAATCAACCTACATAAGCTTTCTCAACCTTATAGTTTCCTGCTTGTGTAAACTCAGATAAAAGTATACACAAGGATAGTAAAAGCAAGACTTACGCTGCCTACGGGGTTTCTTTGTTGGGCGGTCAGGGACATCATGCGCAATAATATCTTTTCGCATTTCTCTCCAAGGCAACATGTTGGGTTCCAATTTACCTGCAAAGAACAATGGGAAAGCATGTAACATCTAAACTTAGAAAAAAGTTACCAAATTTTTATGAACTCAAAATATGAGAAGCTCGTATGACTAAAATAGATTTGTTATCCTTCAACTAGTTATTAGGATATTAAAGCAACTAAAGAGACACCAACTGCCCATAAGATACTCGCAGTAGTATGCTCATCTACAAGTATATAACTCCCAGATAGAGTAGCAATTGCTAGCAGATACCACTTAGTACTTACTAACATTTAAAATCATAAATGTAAGAATTATAACATCTAACGTGCTAGAGATACAGCACAGACAAATTTAAAGCTTTACAGCTCAAGTTTGGTCAAGAAAAAAATAAAGAGGTGCCCAAGATGGAAAGTATGCGACTTCTATCCTTCCTATCTAGAGTCATGTCCCCGGTAATACAAAGCTGCTTCGTGTCGGATTCTCCAAAAACACGTCACACCCAATGATCTTTTTGAAGAGTTCAAGCAACATAGATTTTCGGTATACTTCTTGCCTCCAGACGCTTTTCCCCCCCAATATAACAACAACAACAACAACATACTCAATGTAATCCCACACGGGTCTGGAGAGAGTAGAATGTACCAAAACCTAACTCCATACCTTAGGAAGTAACTCGGGTTAAGGAAAAGCATATCAAAACATATCCCACATTTGCCCTAATATTACTAAAATTTATTACTTACCTCATTTAAAAAAGACAAAATGCAAGAACCATCAGTTTAATAACTACAAATATGATAATAATGAAATTGAAACTAGTTTTGTTTCTCACCATGGAAGTGCATTCCTAAGCCAAAAGCCGCCAATGATATCAAGCAGAGCACAGCAAGTACAAATACACAAAACAGCAATCCCCTATTTGTAAAAAGACAGAACTTTCCTCCTCTTCCACAGCTTCTAAAACAGTTCTTGATTTGATCCAAAAACTTGTAAACAAACCCCAGTATGCCTCTTCTCACTTGGAAGAGTTCAGTATTGTTCTTATACAGAGCCATCACAACATCCCTCCAAAACCCTTAAACATCAAACTCCTCATCTGCCCAAATCAAAATTGATACAAATTTTTTTTTTAAAATCAATAACTACACATAATCATTCATCGTAGACAACAAATACATTGTAGAAATGCGTATATTAAACAAGAAATTACCGATTTTCACAAAAGATATCTGCATCGGCATTTGTATATTGATTTGTGTTTCAGATCCCTTTTTCACCTGAGCTGTTCTTACTTTCACCACTGTTGGCTATTGTCTAAATTTAGTTTAGTGTCTTAAATATATTAAACATAAATATCCATTTTTACTTATTCAATTTGAAAAATTATTTTTTATTTTTTATTTTTATTTATTCAGTATACTAAAAATATGCTTTTACTTTTACTTGTTATTTATGATATTTATGATAGAGTGAGAAAAAAATATGTTTGTTCATATTTTTGTATTCAAAATTAATTGCTTATTCTCTAAATTATTTTTCAAGACTTAAAACTAAGCATTAATATAGATATTATGGTAAAAGGGTGAAGCACTCCCACCAGTGCTTTCAAGTAGTTTACATATCCAGGGCTCGAACACGAGATTCCTGATTAAGAATGAAGCACTCCCACCAGTACACCACAACTCATGTTGGTGGCAAACATTTATTATTAGAGGAATATAGAGATATGTGGTTTATTAATGCACCACCTTGTTAGGGTTTTACCCTGATTTTCTTACCATAATTTAAGATTTATTTTTCCTTAAAGAAAAAACAAAACATTACCATAAATGTTTTTACTTTTCTTGAAAGGAAAATATAATATTATTTTATATTTGGTTTATTCTCTCCCTTTAGGACTCCTTTTCTAGTAGGAAAGGTTTTAGGACTCTATAAATATAGGTTTGTTTCTTCTAACACAACAACAATAACATCCACAATGTAGTCGTTTAGAAATTTTGTTTATGGGGAGATTTTTGCTCTCTACAGTTTTAATGTCTTTTTATTAGGTTTTAATTATGTAGGTCAATTGATCATATCATATAATAATATTATGTCTTTTAGTATAGTTTTATTTGTCGTCTAATTTATCAACCATATGATTTGCAAATTGTAAGCTTCCGCATGGCGTCCTAATCTCCTTCACAACCCAATAACACCTTAGGATATTTCGACATCTTATTTATAAACTATGGTTTACTCATTTGATAAAAATTGTATAAGATTTGAATTTTTTAAATCATTTTCAAAACTTGTGAATTTTCAAGTTTATGATAAAATATACAATATAGAAATCCAAATCACATTATCGAAACAAAAATATTAACCTCATATCAATCTAATTCCATATCGCTTTCGATTAAGGAGATATTCTAAATGTACCTTTAGGAAAAATGGATAAAATGCAACTTTTGAAAGGAAAAAATGATTGGAACTATATATGAAGGGATGTGGATGTACTGAGACGAGTCGTCAAGCTTGAATTGCTTTGATTTTGTAATGTTTGAGGTAATGAATAAATATAGCGTTCATTAAAAAAATTATATTGCATGTCCAAATGGAACCTAACGTCCAAAATTGTTGGTTCAATAAATTACACAAAATCATACATTGGGATTTGTAAATAGCACATATTCTGCTGCTTTTTTAGGATCCTAGAAGTGCTACAACTGCAGTACTTTATCAATTTCTAATTTGCCCTTAATATTGTATTTTATTACTTTAGTTGTTTTGTACTTTTCCGTAAATAAAGTCACATTTTTGTGCCTTTTAAAGATGCTTAAAGTCAAACTTCACTTTCTTCATCATCTTTGTTTGCTACTGTTTATTCCAACTTCTTATAATTAATTAATGAGAAATGTAAATTATTAAACTATGATTAATGAGAAATGTAAATTATTGATCTAATTAATGATAAATATAAATTTTAAATTTAATATTACGTTCATTCCAATTTTAGCAACAGTGTTTGACTAGATACAAAAGTTTGAAAAAGAAAAGAAGACTTTTCAAATTTGTATACTAAAATAAATTTCGAAAAACATATTAAAATGTGATTTAACTCTCGAAATTTCATATATGCCACATAAATTGGGATAACGCGAGTAACATATATAATTTAAAAATTACGTTAAGAATACGATAAAATACAACTTAAAGTATTTTAAAACATGTTAAAAAATTGATTAACTCTCAAAATTTCACATGTGCCACGTATAAATTGAGATAGGAAAAATATTATTTTAAAATTATGTACTTAAATTGATTAGCTCTCAAAAAATCACATGTGTCACATATATTATTTGAAAAATACGTTTATAATATTATAAAAATAATAAAATCATATAAATTACAACAAATATAGTAATATATATTGGTCCGGACTTACCCGGACTTTTGTATCTAGTATATAAAATAATAATATAGTAAAAATGTGAACATTAAATGAGAATTTACCAATTCATTTCAATTCAGATGTCCATCAATAAAAATGGGTTAATTGAATTTCTTGTTTTTATGAGAGATGTGCATCAATATTTACACAATAATTTTGTCTTGTAAATGCTTTCGTAGTAAAGTCCTTTGTAGCCTCAAATTCTACGACCTGAGAAAATTTAAATTGTAAAATTTATGATTTTATTTTCTCTTTGATAATATAGAATGTCTCTTTAAAAACAAAAAAAAGAGAGAGTATAAAATGTACATTGAAAAATGAAAAGAAAAATGATCACTTTTTAACAAAAATATTTTAGAAGTTACAGTAATAAATAATATTTTTATAATAATATTCAAGATAATATATTAAAATACATGTTTAATATCAATTACAGATCTACATTCAAGTTATAGGTGCTTAAGCTCCCATTGCATTTTAAAGTCAACACAATTATTTATATAGGGAACCTATAGTTGTGAAATATAATAGTTCCAAAAATAACAATTATGAAAAACAAAAAAAAGTCGCATTCATTTTTTATTTTTTTTACCAATGTGTATTTTATTTTTCAACTAGATAATTACGGATTGAACACATAAAAGACTACATGAAAGTTTGAATTTGATTTACGCAATACCTGAAACATCAGCGGGAATATGTAAAATAAACACCTTGTTTAAGAGAGTTTGGAGTCTTCTATTACGTTTGAGGGTAGATAGAAGAGCAGCGGGATAATGCCTGAGCGGGTGTGGGTGTGGAACGACACTAGAAATTTGAGACTTAGCCAGGACATCAGTTGAGCTAATATCAACTAAATGTTTCAAAAAAATAACACAAACACATGCTACAAAATTTCTAACCCACTTCCGTACTGAGGTATGTATTGGATCATAGGATAATTTAAACGAAAAGCTACACAACATTCTGACCATTCCATAATCCATCGTCAATGGTCGAAGAAATAGAGATGCAAACAATGCCGATCCAATAGCGCATATTAATGCAAGCATAGCCCATTTACTGTAGCCTTCCTCAAAAAAAGGCACAGAGACTCCCACCACAATCAAACCGACTGAGTTCATCAGTGAATTATATTTATTATGTATAAGACCAATGGGTTTCCTGTTTTAATCTTAATATGAATGGCCTATGTGTATATTTTAAGGTTTGAAGTTAAAATTTAGCTTTTTTGTCATTTTATTGAAACGTTCTTTCACTTGAATAATGTTATGAGTTTAACCCTCTGTTGGTTGAGTCGTGCCTAGCCAATTTTACGACGATTATTAACATTGTCGGTTCATAGTAATAATAATCACGTTTACATGTGTTATCGACTATGCATAATAAATAAATAAAAATAAATAGTACCATTCAAATCTCTTTTTACAAGTAGTGTGTTCTTATTTTGATCATTGTTGGTGCCTCTTGTCTAATCAATTTTAAGACTTGTATGTTCTTAGTTTGTAGTGTGTATTAAATCATTCCACTATTTTTGAAAGTTGATGTTGTTGACGTCTAAACATTCAGGATATGTAAATTTCACTATTTTAGAAACAGAATGTTGTGCATTTTATCTTGCAGATGTTTTCACATTAGTAATGATCTGAGCTTTTAACCCACTGTCGGTAGGCTTGTGCTTAATGAGATTTGGACTTACTTATGTTTACTTTTAATTATACATTTATACTTTGCACGCCTTAAGAAACAATAATTAATATTTTGTTATAGTGGTTATACTAATTAATGTATGATCTCATATTTAAAACTCTCTCTTGGGAATAGTCTGTGTGACAAGTCTTACTTCAAGTCGGCTTTATTCAACGTATCAGTGAATTTGCACTCCAAATATTTCATTTTGGTCTTACTCAATTTGAACCCTTGGACTCTAGAGTTTGTCTCTGAACCTCCAACCTCTTATTAACTCTATCCCGTATCTTATTTCTCAGTACTATGTCATCCGCAAATAATAAACACCATTGAATAACACAACTCACAAGTATCAAAAAGAGAAAATAGAATTAAGCAATCACACAAGGACCAAACCAAACGGCTCTTCCGAACGCAACGACGTCGTATCATTATAACCTGAATGTAGAAAACAGAGCTAACCATCAGTAGAGCAGCGAGTAACTGCTGTCAAGTGAAGAAGGAAAGTATCAAATCAAATGGCGACGGAGCTAGAAGAATTGATTGGGTTTCTCTCAGCCCCTTCTCCTCCAGTGAGTATCATAAGCTTATACCCTTTAATCCTCTTGTAAGTTGTTGAGTACAATTTGTTTGGTTTTTTCCCCTTTTCGCTTGTCTTCAATTTGATTGATTGATGTAGAAGGACGTATCTTTGCTTAAAAATTAAATTAGTACCGATTGGGACGAACCCTTTTCGTTTTACAGTTAATTGATTTGAGTTTTTAGTCAATTACTAGTCATTCTTGCAACTATATATGTTAGAAGAGTGATATTTTGGTGAAAAAGTAGCTTAGTCTCTTAATTGTTTAACATGGGAATGTAATGGGTTTGAACCCTTTTCGTCTTTATTTAGTGGGTTTGAACTTTTGGATATGTATGCTTAAAGATTAGTGTTTTTTGAAATAAAGGAAGAATCTTTTTGGATAAAGTTTAAATTAGGATTAAGAACTAACTTGTGGGTGAACTTTTCTTGTCGGAGATGATTTGCTTTTAGATTATTTTCGTTTTATTGAGCTTCTTGGTATATGTTTGAGCTATGGTTTTGGTGAAAAAGTAACTGTCAAAAAAAGTAAGAATCTTTTGTTAGATTTCTAATGTGGAACTGGATTGTGGTTAACCTTTTGGGTTTTATTCGTCCAGTGTGCATGCTGAACAATGCTGTAGGTTAAAAAAGCAGTGTGTTTCCCCACCAAAAAATAAGAGATGTTGGAATTTTTCAATGTGCAACCTTTTTCATGTGACAGCTAATTGCTTTGAATTCAGTACTTGTATTGAGTTTTTTGGTGTATGTATGTTTGAATGAACAATGGTTTTAGGTGAAAAAAATAGCGGTTGATATTGTTCGTGATTATACTGGTTCTGAGGATGGCCTGGAATCTCTTGGCAAGTATTCTAACGTCGTGCTTCCCTCTCTGTCTCGCCTTCTTGGTGAAAAAAAGGTACCAGTATCTTCTAAGATGTGTGATTACACCAATAAAGTTCATGTTATGGATGCTTGGGACAAAAAAAGTCAAACAAATTATCCCTTTTCTTCAGAGTTATAAGTAACATTTCAACTTTTGGAAATCCCCCCACAACAGAAAATTCGTAAATAAAAAAGATTTTTTTTTAACTGTTACAATGGCTGGATGTTTGCAATATTTTCTGTAACATTTAAAGAATCTTACCAAGGTCAAAATAGATCAGATATTTGGAAGGAGGGATTAGTTCTTATCTGTGTAAACTTGAACTGCTGTTGTTAATATTGATAGTTGTGTACACTATGCATAACCATCCATATCCTAACATTTTGATAGAGCAATGATTTAGAAACTTCTCTTTTTTTGAAGAAAAAAGAAAGACTTTTGAAAACACCAAAGTTCACTGTGCAAACACTAACTCACTGCTATAGAAATGATGCTTTAAATATGACTTTTGAAAAGATAAGAAACAAGCATTATGTTATAGTACCGAAGTTCACTATGCAAAATTAACTTATTTTTTGCAAAAACTTTATTACAATTTTTTTTAGAAAAACTTTATGCCAAATATTTTAACTGTGCACAAAACCTTTTTTTAAAAAAATCATTCCTAGCATAACGTTATGAGCTGGAACAAGATGAAGCTGAATGAGATCTCTTGAAAATATGAACCTTTCCAAATTTATGGATACACATATGGTATCACTTTCTTTCTTGTGAAGCCCTTGTTTTCGTTGCATACTAATTGTCCAAAAATTTGACAAATTTATTGTTGATTAATTCATACCATGACCATGGTTTGTCTTCCTGAGTTCTTTTATCAAACTCAATTTATTGACATGTATGTAATATTTTCCGTGTATTGATACTTATACTATGCAGTAGCCCCAGAAGGCCTTTTTAATTCCTTTTTTTGTATCAAAAATACCATTCAGGTGGTTTCTGAACCTGCGGCTCAAGCACTGGTAAATCTGTCACAAAAGCCAGAGTTGGCAGGTAAGATGGTTGAGATGCATATGGTTAGGACATCAATGGAGACCTTGTACAAGCAAGATTGTGAAATCACAAGTCTGCTGATTATGCTCCTTGTTAATCTCACACAGCTGGATGCTGGTATTGATTCTTTGCTTCAGGTTAATTCTCATCCTTTTTTTTTTGCACTAACGCTTTAAATGCCTCTTTATTTTTTTATTTTTTATGAATTAAGGCATTTCATTAAAAAGGTACTAGTAGATGCAAAACTACAAAAGAAATGAAGTGCAAGATTATTAGCCCCTTTGGCCTTTACAATGTGTCAAACTAAAACTAGGGGGCCAACAAAGTGTGTCCAAACAATGGTCAAGTTAACTTAGTCCAACAAAAAAGATTAAGCAAACATCTGGCTTTGAGAGTATTGAGGTTCCACCAAACATCTTCGATCCCTTTCCGTCCACAAACACCAAAACATAATTGCAGGGATTATCACCACATTTTCTTGATGGTCTTATCAACTCTCCTTAAGTTCTTGTTTACGGCAAGTTTAACTTTGAAGCTACTAATATGTGTCATTATTCTTGTTTATACACTGTTAGATAAATTACAAAATTGTGTTTTGTATCTTTTTTAAGTTGATCAATAATGGAGGAAAGTTTCCACACTTAACCTTCCCATTTGTAAATAGAATGGGACAACTTCGCAAATATTAGGTTTTGATTCTGCATTTCCCTCTTCTGTGGTCATTGAATGGCTGAAGAAAGAAATTAAAAAATGCCTGTACAGAAATTGAAGAAAGTTTAAAGACTGCGAGACACTAGAGGAACAAGAAGAGTTCCAAGATATCTTAAAACACTTCGTACACTTTCTACCTGCTGTTAGGTTGTAGTCATTGGTTCTCCACAATTAATATGGCTAAGTTGAATACCGGTTTCTTTTACAGCGTCATTAAAAAATATTGGTTTCTTATGCTTATTATGCTGATTGCTTTCCGTGATTGGCAGTCTGCAGATGAGAAGATGCATGGCTTATATGTCATGAAACTTGTGAGATCATTTTGTTCGTCCTCCTGTGAGGGAAAAGGTATGTTCAATTATCATTCTTTTTCCCTTTTATCCAGTTTGATTATTTTGTGCATTTAAGTGCTTTGATACTTTAGTCCCTGGCACTGTTATCAAGCACAAAAAAAGCTCCAAGGTCCGTTGGGTCTTTAAGCACAAATAAAGTGTGATGAAACAATGCACAAAGTGAGAAAAAAATACAAATATATATGTTTTGTCCAAGACTAATAATTATAAGCATGAACGACAAATATATGAACAAGGAAATTCAATTTTTTTTATGATAAAGTGAAATATCATTTGTTTAGTGTTGTCTCTTTAGAAGAGGCTCATTGGCAAGGAAAAGTTTGTCTTAGAACCTTGATGACGTCATTGAAGCGCACATTAAGCTAGGTGAAGCGCTCAACACGTTTTGAGCCTCACTTCGGGGCTTAAGCGCGCCCTTGACAACTGGTCCCTAGAACAAAGAACGAAAATGAAATGATTACAGCTGAACTCAGATACACCCCTGCTTAGCTTGTACAGAAAGTGAGAACCTGGAGGGTGCTTGTTTCCTGATCATCCCTCCAAATTGGTTACTTGAACTGAATTGATTGCCTAGCTGGAGAACTCGACATAAATTCACCTTAGTCTGCTTAAGATGGATAACAAATCTTAGTCAATAATTTGTTTTCTGAGAATGGTAAAATATCTAAGTCAACAAATCAGTGTTGTAAATTTTCATGGATTTCTTATCTACTTAAAGGATTGACCCAAAAGTCTTGAAACCTGGAGCACAAGTTCTATCCATAATTTGGTCCACTGAGCATTGAATTTGACCAGATGTGCGTCTGTGATTTTCTGTGTTTTATGAGAAAAGGTGAATCCTCGATTGAGAAGCAAGAGACTTAGCAGACTTTATGGGGAAGAAGAATCTTTTATGATTGAAGTACTTACTTCACTAAATTTTGGGTGCTACAAGATTTGGTTAGAAATGTTCCACTGTGGATGAGCAATTATGTGTAAAGTCTGTCTGTTTTACGATAATGCTAGTTGGATTCTGTCCTGGGCTTCTACCTTCAATCATGACAGAGCTTTTTCTCAACATTTACTTCCTTAGGGGAAGTTGAAGGCATAGCAAAATATATTATTTCAAGATTCTAGTACATAAAAAGTATCTTTTGGCATGTGATGTGTTGAAATGTCTGACCATCTCATCGGAAAACTTAAGTTGTTAGTGTAGACGTCCTAACTTGAATATATCTCCAACATGATGCATGTTTAACTCAAACAAGAAATTATTGGCTTAACTTTCCGTAGTATCTATTATCTTTGTCGTTATTACCACATATTTCTTTTTCCCTTGTGATCAGTTGATCCCTTTGAACATGTGGCTTCTGTACTTGTCAACATTTCTAAGAAGGAAGATGGGAGAAAGCTTCTGCTTGATCAAAAACGATGCCTACTAAAGCAAATAGTCCGGAATGATTCTAAGAGCTTGTTGCGAAAGAGAGGGGTATGTGGTAGGATATTTTCAGTTCAAGATGGCTATTTTCATGAATATATGGACTTCTGCTTTAAAATTAAGTATTTGAATTCAAAATGAAAAAAAATGGAAATGTTTCAAATTCTATCATCAAACACTAATATATGTAGTTAGTGCCTTCTAGACTGAGCAATTTGGCTTGATCCAGCTTCTTTATTGTATATTTAAAAGCTTTCTTTTACAATCATGTGATGAGCAAAAGTTTAGCAGGAAAAAATTGTGCACTGATTTTGGATATAGGTCGCAGGAACCATCCGCAACTGCTGCTTTGAAGCGGAGAATCAGCTGCAAAATTTGCTTCTGATTTCTGAATTCTTATGGCCAGCTCTGCTCCTGCCTGTTGCTGGAAATAAGGTGATTTTCACCTATATAAGGAAGATGTCAACAATAATTCATTTATTTCTGCAGTACACTTCAAATCTATCTGTAATTAGGGCTTGAAAGAATGGATGTGTCTTTGCTTTTTACTGTCATATCACACTTCTTTGTTTCTGTTTCGTAGAACTTGTTAGAGACCTGTAAAGCTATTTTTTCCATCATCTCAAGGTCAGTATTATTATGCTCGATGGAGATCTGTCATTTAATTGTTCTTTCTCTCTGATTGAAATACCTCAAACAAGTGACGAAATAGATAAGTTCAACCAGATAATGTGAAATCCGAAAACTAAGAAATGTTGTTTGTCATTGAGAATTCATTCTGACCATAAGGTGAATGGTTCTTATTTGAATGGAATAGGAAAGCTCCCATCTTTGTTCAAGGACTGTCTACAAAGATTTCTTTCAACAAGTATACCGAGAGTTACTATGTGTATTCTTGTTATCAGTGTGTGTCATTACTTAATGTACACAAAAGGGAATGGTTTGCTGACTGAGTGTGCTAAGCATTAATCTGGTAACCTGAAGGCCTTAGAAGACCCAATTCAATAGAAAAACAAAGTTAGTGACGAGCAAAGAGAATAAATTTCAAATGGGAATAAAGGCGCAGATGGCGCTGAGAATCATTTCTGTTTGGTTCGCTGCTTGGGTAAAGGCTAAAAAGGCTTGATCTAGATTTTCAATCAAGTTTAAAATATCTTCCATGACGGAACGTATCTTCTTTCTACCTTTTTGGCGCTCGATATTATTTACTTTCTTGCTTTGTCTCCTTCCCAGTTATCTGTAGCTCGCTGTTACAAATAGGTCAAAACTTTAATTTTCTTGTCTCAGTTCTCCATATTCCTTTCCATTTGAATTGAGTATTTTCTTATGGGCCAACTTCTGACAGGTCTATAGTGAGGAAGACACTCGGAAAATGCCACTAGAGCTTGCAAGTGCACTCTCAATTGAACGAGAACCCGTTACTGATCCTGAAATTCGTGTACAGGCGCTAGAGGCTATTTATTTGCTCATATTACAGGTATAGTCTGAACTGTTTCTCTGTATGTGCTTCATTTGCTTATCGTAACCCTTACAGCTGTTATAATAAGCAGCACATATTATAGCTTTTCAAGTTCGGAGTTTATATCCAGCCACCTGAAATAGTAGCTCCTTTTGCTCTACATAGTTAATTATCTCAAAAGTGTTTTCCTTTTAGATGTGTGGATAGAAGACAGCTATCGTTCTGTGTAATGAAACCATTTAATCAAGCCATTCTTCACTTTTTGGAACTTAAACTATAACCTCACACACAAAAAAAGTTTTTGACCAATTGTAGAGGATGGTTGTCCAAGAACAGCACTCTTTGTTTTGGTCCATATAAGTTTAAAGGAAATCTTGTGTATGAATTCATCATTTCTTCTACTCTGTCTGATCGCCAACTCATTGTAGCATTAGTAGTTCATGAATCCCTTCTACTTGCTAGTTGCTGCGTTTGTCCTATGAAACAACAGATTTTATTGTCCGGGGAAGCTTTCCTTCTGCTATGGATGATTCCGTAGGCAACTATATGATATGCTTGAATTGATTGCAGGAAGCAGGCAGAAGAGCATTTTGGTCAGTGAATGGTCCCCGGATATTGCAAGTGGGCTATGCAGACGAGGATGATCCTAAAGCAATGGAAGCATATGAGCGAGCTGGGTCCTTGGTATTTCAAACTGCTATCATCCGTCAAGTCTCCTCTGTCATAGGAAATATATCTTTAACTGTCCTAATCTAAATTCTTCTGAATGTTAACAGCTGATTCAAGAGAGTGGCCTCGATGAAGAATTAACAGAGACATCTTCGTAGACATCCTGCTTTCTTGCTGGTTTTGATACTGCGATAGCAACGAGTTCTAACAATCAATCAGACAAACTGCAGGTTGCTTAGAGTATTCAAGCACTATAGAAGTGGGAAGGTCCCAAGTGTACTTTGAATTATTATATTTTTTCGGTTTCTTGTAGCGGGGTTGGTTATGATCCTCTGAAAGGTTGTTATGTCAAGGACACGGGTGATGTATCGGAGGTTAGTGTTATATACAAGGCAGCTTTTACTGCTGAAGGAACAATATAAGATTGGCTTTAAGAATATGATTTCAGATATCTCTGTACTGTTTAAATGATTTAGCAGTGTTATTGATTGTCAGTTGTCACCCGACTAAGGGTAGTTCTATTCAAACCTGTTCTCAGGGTCTATCGGAAACAATCTCTCTGCCTCCTCAAGGTAGAGGTAAGGTTTGCGTATACCTCATCCTACCCAGACTCCACCTGTGGACTATGTTGGGTATGTTGTTACAGTGATCAAATGTCTTACTAGATCCAAATATTTCAACTTGGAGTGAACATTTTCATCTACAAGTATTTCAACTTTTATTACAGTTGGTGCTATTTGTTTGTACCGATAACAACAAGTCTAGTGTAATTTTACAAGTGAGTTCTGGGGAAGTTGAGATGTATGCAGTCTCACTTTTATGGTGTAGAGGAGAGATTGTTACCTTCTCCTTTATCCGGACTTGAGAATTGTGATCGATAATGTAAATGAGCTCATATTATTTTTTATAACACTTGCCAAAGAAACGAAAGATTGAGGAAGTCAAATTACGTAGTATTTATGTAAATATTTAAAAAAAAAATATTTAGGTTAAAGAGATAGAGTTAGAGTTTACTACTTTCAAACAATAGTAATTGCCTCCTTTTATTGATTATGATTTAATTTTTAGATTTTATATTTAGATATGGATTGATAACTTTTAAGTATTGTGTTTGAAAGTTTTACTCATGACTTATATTAGAAAATATATATTTAAGAAATTTAATATTATTACTTTTTCTATGTATAGCTTTTACTCCTTTTCATCTTACAAATATAACTATTCTATTTGATTAAGTTAATTAGATAAAAAGAAAAAAGTCGAATCAAATCAAATTAAATCGATCAATATAAAATCAAAACGAAAAATTGAACGCACACCTTGCTTTTAACTTTTCCACATATTCCTTTTTACCACAGTAAAAATAACCGTTGGCGCGAAATGAAGATTGTGCATATCTTCACCCCGCGCGCGCCAAATGAAATTTAGCGAAACACAAGCAATTCAACATTCCCGCCATCTCTTCTTCTTCTTCCCTTAAACCCTCCAAAATGCGACCCGAAAATTTCTCCATTCCTCTTCATCACCCAAACCCGAAATCAAATGGATCTTTCCGACATCGCCCGAAAGCTTGGTCTCACCGAAACCAAACATCTGGTTCGCAAAGCCGCCGAGCTCCGTCGACTCGCCGATGTACAGTTCGATTCCTCCGTCATTGGCGTCGTAAGTAATGATATGATGGATTGGTTGCTGGGAATTGAGGTTTATTTGATTAAAATTGGATGGAATTGAATTTTGATTGATTTTTTTTGTAGGGGGAGATCTGCAAAGCTATAATTTGCTTAGAGATTGCTTCTTCTAGGTATAATTTCTGTTTTTTTTTTCTGCGATTATTTGGGTGAATTCTGTTCCAAGGTTAATTAGGGTTGAAGTATAACGATCAGTTAATTATGGGTATTCCAAATTTGTTGGGGTTGGTTATATGAATCTGCTATTTCATTTTTTGGATAGATAGAATTGGGCGTACCCAGAATCGGGTTATTAAATGGGTTGATTTGGATGTTAATTTGTAGTACTGATGAATCAAGCAACTGGGTTATATAGATTTTGTTATATTTGATATCTGTTTCATTTATATGCTAAATAATTGCAAATGGAGAAATGGCCTCTTGTAGAAATGTAGTGTAATAGCTGGAGGTTTAGTGCATTGGGCTGCCCTTTTTTATATAGTCCAAGTCATAGGTCTACTTATAGTTTTACATCAAAATAATAGAATGTACTCCTATTAGAAATGATCTAGACAAAATTATTTGAAGTGCTGATGCTGCTGTAAGATGTGGGATATGAGTGACATTTGTCTATGATTTGTAATATGTTCTGGTGATAAATGTAGGATGGATGTGGTGTTTGATCGTCAGGCAGCGATAAAATTGAGTGGGATGTCGGAGAAGGCTTATAACAGATCATTCACTTCAATGCAGAATGGAATTGGAGTGAAGTGAGTTCTTAAGCTTTTGCTTCACTCTACATTTTCCTTTTTGTGAATCTGTACATGCCTTTTGGAGGCAAATGGATCTTTGTTAGATGTTGGATTCTTGCTGATGTGAAAAGTGCTTTTTTACTTTGCAGAAACAAGCTTGATATTAGAGAATTGGCAATTCAGTTTGGGTGTATCAGACTCATTCCTTTTGTTCAAAAAGGTCTATCATTGTAAGTTTGATCATCTACTTTGAACTCATGGTTTTACATATTTTGTTTTTTTATTGTCCTGTCTATAGTGTTTGTTTGATCTTATATTTGAGAGCCTAATTGGACAAGAATAAACTGATTTTGAATTGCTTTATATGGGATTTGGTTTGGCATGTTTGGGACCTATCTGGACCTGTTCTTTCTGAATTTCAGCATGCTAGAGCTTCTGGTTTGATGGGGTTATATAAATGGTTAGAAAGTTCTTAATTAGGTATTGATGATTCCAATTCCTTTCCAGATACAAAGACCGGTTTCGTACATCCTTGCCACCTTCTAGAAGGGCAAGTGCTGATTTCAGTCGACCTGTGTTCACTGCTGCTGCGTTCTACCTGTGCGCAAAAAGACACAAGGTTTCTTCAATAGACTCTTCAAGCATTGGTAGTACTGCACTAGTTGTAGCAGCATGATAGTTTGGAATGAACTGCCTCATAGTTTTCTTCATCTGTGTTTGCAGCTCAAGGTTGATAAAATGAAGCTCATTGAACTTTGTGGCACATCAGAACCTGAATTTGCTAATGTAAGGCCTTTGCGCCTTTGATTCCTTGTTTCTTTTCATTGTTTTTATCATCAAATCGTTTATTTACTTAAGCTATCAGTTTGCTGGCCTATGGTTCTAATATTTTTATGTGGATTGAAATGATACAGGTTTCTACCTCAATGAATGATCTTTGTTTCGATGTTTTTGGGACATCAAAGGAGAAAAAGGATCCCAAGACAGTGAAGGGGAACCGAGGTAATACATGCTGATTAATTAGGTTCCTCACTTTATTAAAAGCAAAATGTGGTTCAGTACTTTTCAATACACGTGATGATACACAATTTAACATAGTGATTTGCATATGCAGAGCTGCTAGATGCATTACCTGAAAAAAGGAGGGTTGAAGATGGTGGCTATTCATCCGAGGATGATAATGTAAATGAGAAGCTCTCTTGAATTTTGCTACTACTTAATGATGCCATAACACTAATTAACATAAATAAGGAACACAGAAGCTCTCAACTCAGATGTAAACCCCTGGCTGTGCAAATTGTTATGCATAGAACATATGGCAAGCCACATTGATGCTTAGATTAGAAAAAAAATACGATAGAATTGATTCGTTACTGGCTTATCCTTAAAGTAAACCATCATTGAATGCAAGTTATGATCTCTACAAATCTTTGTGCTGGAGTTATATACTCAATTAAAGTTCTTACAAGTTACATCTCAGTTTGTGTTGTTTCTTGCTGATTTTGAAACCTTCCATTTTGCAGTCATCAGCTTA
Organism: Solanum gracilifrons; assembly: GCA_029582605.1. Taxonomy (NCBI): domain Eukaryota; kingdom Viridiplantae; phylum Streptophyta; class Magnoliopsida; order Solanales; family Solanaceae; genus Solanum; species Solanum gracilifrons. The sequence goes on from JAJOOH010005399.1 coordinate 22,097, forward strand.
CAAGAAGCGTAAACGCATGGATGAACATGCTTATGAGGAATGGAAATCTACTGTCCTTGCATCAAAAAACCAAAGCGGACAAAAAGGTAAAAAAAAATGAATACTTCATCCATAACTAAGAGTTCCCAGAACATTTAGTAGTTACATTAGCTTATGTGCTGATGGGAATTGTCTGTTTATTCTTGTAGCTCCTAAACAAACCAAACAAGCCCGGCTGGACTTCATGAAGAAAGTTCCTGAAACTAAAGTCCAAGCTACATAATTCTCCATTCTCTTTTTCAATTAGACAAATTTTAGTTGATTTTTTCAAACAGTGGACAACATGATTGGGAAGAAACTTCCTTTTGGTTTATTGATACCATAGTTTACCTTTAAAAAAGAAGAAATAGTGGTAAGCCACTAAAATTAATGTTTATTTGGATTGATCCTTCTTAACAGCAAGGTTGTCTGTACAGATATAGATTATTCTTGTTAAATTATCAAATCACATGGTTATGATAGCTCAATTATTGTGTATGTTGTGAACCTATTATTCTACAGTATTTATCTCATTTATCTTATTTATATATTTATAGTCTATGTTACACAATAACTAGCATGTGTCCCTATCCAAAATTAGTCACCCATATTTTAGTCTTGATGAAATGGTCAAAAAAGAAAATGATGTTTCCACAATTGGAGACTTTGTTTTGGAAGGGTAAATAGAATAGGATGCTTCCATAATTGGAGACCCTTGTATTTGAAAGAGGAATATCAACATTTAGAATACAAAAATTCCACAACGCAACGTCAATTTCAAGGTGTAAAGTTTGATTTTTTTAATTTATGACTTTGACTAATTCATGTTAAGCAATGCCATTTGGGAAAACAATGATCTCTTTTTTTTCTTTTTTTTCTTTTGATGAGAACTCAACGAGCTTGTAATAAATATTCACTATTGCATGTTTCGTAACAAGTAAAGATGAACTGAGCAAGTAATTCTTAACTGCATGCTTCAGAAATAATTTTAAAACTTTTTATAGCCAATAATATCGTACCGATAAATAAAATACTTTACACTATCCGTAAATTGCAAAGTTTTTATTATTATTATAGAAAATCAAGCTTTTTGGATAATGTATAAACAGTGGGTGGGTTATTATAATCTTGTTGGCGGCTCATTGGAGAAAAATGCCAACTGGCGAAGTATTTTGGACCAAATAGAGCCAAAAATCCAAAGTCAAATTTGGATGACCCTAAATTTAACAAAACTATATAATAAAATTCATTAGCCACGATGAACCCACACCCATAAAAAAAGAATAAACAATTATTTCCTTCATTTTAAATTATTTTTTTAATTTGAGGAATTTTAGTTATTTTATTTTAATTTATATTTTAAAATATAATATAATCTTACTATGTGTCACCATTACATAATTGAAATGTTGATATACTACTAAAAGTAAAATACAAAAAGAATTTATTTTTTTAGCTCTACTTAAAAGTTTCACTTTTATAATTTTTATTTTAAAACTAAAAAATATTTACCATATGAACAACCTCTGAAATATACTTACTTAGGATACTTCGATTTGTATTTATTATGTTGTCTGACATGTCAACCTTCCATAGAAAATATCAACCATCAGTGACAGCACATGCTGCTCCATTAGTTTAAAAATTAATACTAATGTTTAATAATTATTATTCTTTGTTTAAGGCACTTGATTAAATAAAATAGTAAATTCTTTTTTATTTCTTAGATTTTTTTAAAAACAAGTGTGTTCAAACGAGAAATACTATTTCTTTTAAAATGAAGACAATATTTCCATAAGAAGAAATTTTGCCAGTTTTTATTAAAATCAACAAATACATGATATTTTTTATTTATCGTCTGATCATAATTAATCAAGATATTTTTTTTTACGTATACATAATTCCAAAAATAAAACTTAATGATCCTTTAATGTAGAGCCCTTCACTTTAGCTAATTCTAACTATGGTAATAACTACGTTAATGTCATACACATAATACATATAATTGGTGTCCATCAATTATGGACTAATGGTAATAACTTCATGAGAAAAAAATTTGTTATGTTTATCTTTTTTAAACGTCAATAATAATTTACATGTATAACAAAACGTTACTTTTAACAATTATGAAATTTTCAAACGAATATTATCATTATAATAAAGTTTGACCGTAATAAATATCATAGAAGTTGATTTATTGACTTAGTTAAATCGCGGAATAAGGTAAGTTTTTTCACTGCTGAAAAGTCGTGGGTCTAATGTTAATTTGATAATAACAACGACAAAGAAAATCCATTATAAATAAATAAAATTAATTTGATGATCGTTATTATAGGAGTCCAGTTTTGCAAAAACAATAATATCCTCTCTGAAAAATTCATTATTTTTGTTAAATTTTTTCTGAATTTTTTTTTGCTGTTTGAAATTCCTTCCAATTCTATTTGGAAGAGAATTTCAATCAAACCATATATCTCCACTCTTCTCTTTCTCTACAAACCCTAATTTCAATTTTATACAAAGTTTGAATTTTTTTCAGAGTTTCAAAGAAATTTCAGTTTTTCTTTTATTGGGTATTTATTTGTTTTCCTTTTAAGGCTACTTTGAAAAAGATAGTGATTTTTTTTCTTTCCTTTTGAAGGGTAATTTTCAAAAAAAGATTTAAAAAGGAACAATTTTGTTTCTTTTCTGGGTTTTTTCAATTAAGGGTAATTTCAAGAAGGTATAAAGGAAGGACCTTGGTAATATTTTGGTGAGGATTTTGTATTTTTGAGATGGTGGGTAGTATGAATATTGATCAACAGGGGAAGGGAGGATATGTGTCAGATGAAGTTTTGGGAACATTTTTACCAATAGTTGTGTATTGGGTATATTCAGGATTGTATTTAATGCTTGGGAATATGGATAATTATAGGTTGCATTCTAAGAAAGATGAGGATGAGAAGAATTTGGTGTCAAAAAAAGAGGTTGTTAAAGGTGTTCTTCTCCAACAGATTGTTCAGGCTGCTGTTGCAACCGTACTTTTCGCGGTTAGTTACTTTGATCATCTCTAGTTGCTGCAAAGTTTTGATTTTTATTTGTTTTGGAGGTTATTATGCATCATGATGAATTGGATTTATATAGTTTACTATTAAGGCTTAGATGGTATTGATATATTATTATGCATATGCTTGTTTGATCTTCTTTTTATGCTCATAATGATATTTATATGGTTAATTATTGAGGATATGTTGATATGATAACTTATTATGCATATGTTTGTTTGGTCTAGTTTTAATGAATCATAATGATACAGAGGATTTATATGGTTAACTATTGAGGCTTAGTTGATATTGATAACTTATTATGCATATGCTTGCTTGGTCTTCTTTTTATGCATCATAATGATACAGAGGATTTATGTGGTTAACTATTGAGGCTTAGTTAATATTGATAACTGATCATGCCATATGCTTGTTTGGTGAACCGTAATGATACATGGGATTTATTTGGTTAACTATTGAGGCTTGTTGATATTGATAACTTATTATGCATATGCTTGTTTGTTTTTGTTTTGATTGGAATGAAATGCTTATGTCTGGTGACGGCTCAAGGTTTAGAAATTATTTGATTTATGAGTGTGTGATTTTGTCAACGGTATGTGCAACTCAAAATTGGTTGTTGACATGCCGTGTATTACAACACGGAGTGAGTCATGGATAGGGGAATATTTGGATGCGATGGCGGTGTAATAATAGTTCTTTTGTCCGAATTGGCACTGCTAGGCAAATGTTGTTGGATTTCAAATGTGAACATCATTTGTTGTTAGGCTGATTTCAAACATTTTGAATTATTTTCATTGACTTGAGGGAGGAGCTTTTTTATGCTTGTGTGTGTGATCCTAGAATTTCCCGATAGATGGATGGCTAAATTGTTCTTAGTCCTTAACGTTCTTAATATTTATTTATATACATTTTTGGTAAAAGAGCCATTTATCAGAGGAACGATGATACAGTGCTTTGTTTGGATGTTAATCCATAGCTTACTTGTTTTACCGATCATTTAGATGAATCCTTCATGCACAGAATAAACAAATTCAATTGAAGTACCAGAGCAAGAAGTATGACTTCTTGTGTAGGTCAATCACAAAGTGTGCAAATTTATTTTTTTCCTGCCTTGACAAGCCTCAAGGCTACTTATGCAGAGTGTTTTATATCTATATATTATAATTTACGTTATGAAGTGTCTCAAAATCTCTTGAACCTAAAAAGTGATAGTTATCTGAACAGAAATTTCATCTTATAACTTCATATGAAATATTTTTGATACGGAAGTTTATATGAAATGCTGAAGCTTGCAGGCTTGATTTTCTCTGATTGATAGGAATATAGGAGTTCTGTAAAAATCAAATGCGAACTGTTGAACCTCAGTTTTGAGTCATTTGATTTTATAAAGAAAGGTTGACTTTGAAGGTCTTCTAGGAAAATAGGTTGCCAAAGCGGCTCAATCAGCATTGTTTTGATCTTGGCTGTCGATGCTGATGCTGGGGATGAGACTACTAGACGTCTCATATAGAAACTGTCAACAAGGATGTTGAGACTATCCTAAGAATAAGCTTCTGCCTTTACTAAAGAAAATGGGGAATCATTGCTCTTCTTTTGCATTTCTTTGTCTACCTTCTTCTTGATGTCCATCTGTCTTGCAAAGTTAGTTTTTGACAGCTTTCTACTGTGCTACTTCACTTATGTTTGGTCTTACGGAAAGACTAAAGTAAGTTGTGAGATGATCTTTTCAACTGCAATATGTGAGCTTGGATATGTTGAGGGATAGATTCGTTTCTCTAACCTGCAAAGAAGAGATATAAAAAGAAAACAATGTGGTCTTGTCTTTCCTTTGGCTTGCGTTGATATGTGTATAGGCTGTAGCCTAATTTGCAAAGTTTAGCCTAACTCATGTCTACCCCCTTAAAAATTCTACTTCAAACTTAATTTATTTGTTGGCACTTCTCTTTATGAGTGGTCATTAGTTGGGTCTCTTGAGTCTTGACTCAACTAATGCACTGCTTTGGTTCCCTTTCACTTTGGTAAGTTGGCTTGTGATTCTGGGACCCACAAATTAGCACTTGCCTTATCATTTATGATAGCAGAAATGTAAGCTTTTCTGATCCCAAGAGGAAAATAGATAAGTTTAATTAGGAGAGGGCTAGCTCATACCGAATACAACTAATCTCTGATCAATGAGTTAAAAGTTGTACACCTTTCGTATGTTCTGAATTCTGATAAGTAACTTAAGTACATACCATGAGGAGTTGTACTTCCCATACTTGTTTTGTGTACTTTTAGTATCTTGTTCCAATCATGAACCTGATTCTCATATTCTTGTTCCACATCATGTCAATTTTTATGTTTGTATTTTTACTAATTCTTGTTGTCTGATTATCTACTAATATGGAGCAGGTCACAGGAGATGATGGTGAATCTGATGGAGATCGACACACTTCAATCTTTGTTCTTGGCAGACAGTTATTTGTTGCCATGTTGATGTTAGATACTTAGCAATATTTTATGCATCGGTACATGCACCAAAACAAGTTCTTGTACAAACATATCCATGCTCAACATCACCGGCTAATTGTTCCGTATGCATTTGGAGATTTGTACAACCACCCTTTGGAGGGTCTGATTCTTGACACAATCGGCGGGGCTCTAGCTTTCCTTGTCTCTGGCATGTCACCACGTACCTCCATCTTCTTTTTCTCATTTGCTACGATCAAGACAGTTGATGATCATTGCGGACTATGGTTGCCCGGAAATCTCTTCCATATCTTCTTTAAAAACAACTCCGCTTACCATGATATCCATCACCAGCTTTATGGTACCAAGTATAACTATTCACAGCCTTTCTTTGTGACATGGGATAGGATACTTGGTACTTACATGCCATATGCCTAGTTACTCATTTAATTTGTATAGAGTATATAGTTAAAGGGTTCTGCATATATTGTTGTATAACTGGTGTTGGTTTCGAGGTTTGAGAAATGAATAGGGTCGAATAATAGTTTCCTTTTTAAACATTGTCTCAGATCTGATATCTGGTATATTCAACTGCAGGCAGAGATAAAAGATTACTGAAATACATTGTGTGCCTTGAATTCTTTAGTTCCAAAGCATATGGACATGTATTGTGACTTTCTCATTGTTCTTTTTTGTGGGCTGTTATTGATGGTGTCGAGCTCACCTCGACCATTTTACTGAGTACCTGCTTCTTCCAACCAAAGAGGTATCAGGTATCTCTGTTTAGCGGTACTTAGATAGATGGGAAGAAATCTCTTAATATTTTTTGCTTTTGTTGTTTTCACCTGCTTCATTGATTGACCGCTAGGCCATACTCTTGGGTGCTAACATTCTCATTTCTTTAACATGTAGCAGAGTAGCATCACAACATTTTGGTGAACTCATAAGAAAATAGAAAAGGCTGAAACCATTCACTTCAGGATCCGTAAAATCTAATGACTTACAACAAACCTCAAGGACTTAAATGAAAAATTTGTTCAACAGTTACATTGTGAGATGCATTTAGTTTACAATGAATGCAACAGCCGTTGGACGTTTTACAGAATTTTTATTAAACGAAATAACGCATAAAGAAATTACATGTGATATTCCAAATTGCTCTAGCTACAAACTCTGGATACCTTGTTAAAGAATAACTCAATGGGCATTTTTTGAGTTGAATTTGAACGGATTACAATGGGTTGAACTCAGATTTACTGATCCATCAAAACTTCACTACAGTTAATGTTTGTGTGTGTGCCATGAAATGGTATTACAGTAAGCAAAATGAGTATAGCACATTTGTGTTGACAAGTTGGGACTACAATCCTGTCATTATTTGGCAATCCATCATGGTTGAGTTCACTAGAGCTCAGCATTTTGTTAGAGCATACCACGCTTTCTCAGTTTCTCCACAACTAATTGAACTTCATCAGCATATGCCACGTTTCTCAGTTTCTCCACAACTAATTGAACTTCTTCAGCATCCACATCTCTGGTCACAGTAAGTTTCTTCTCTTTCATATCAGTTGAAATTGATTCTATCCCTTTGATATCGAAAAGACAAAAAAGATGAATCTATCTATTCGGTGTACTCAAAAAAAGGAAAGAAAGAAAAAAAAATAAGTAGTACCTGGAAGAAAAATTAATCTTTTAAATGCCTTGGGTATGTCTTTTTCTGCAAGAAAACCAAGAGAAAAATCCAAATGTAAAACGACGCCACCAGGTAAAGATAACAGAGAAAACAGTTCATACAATTTAGGCCATTATTTCTTAGTCATCAAAATCATGCAGAATAAAGCTTTTTTCAGTAGTGTACCTCGATGAGACGAGCTTGAAATTAGTATTTTGATTATCTTCGACTTGTGTTTCTTGTATATTCATGGCTGACTTGACAACCGACTCATTGCAGTTTTCTACCTCGGTGTACTGCAGAGAAAGGATGTCCATGAAACAAGAAGGGATCTCCATAAGATGTCGACATCCACGCAAAACCAATTGTTCAAGGTTAGGAAAGGCATCATCAGCTACAATCCATTTCATCAAGTACACACATTTTAGTTTCAAGATTTTGAGTTGAGGGAACATGCCATTGCTCACTTTCCATTCCCTATGATCACCAAATTCAACGTAGTACAGTTTGAGTACCTCAAGGTGCTTGAGATGATCAGCAGTTTCTGATAAGGACTGAGAATCCAGGTAAAAGCCAGAGAGTTTCAGGTATTTGAGATTTGGTGCAGAGATGCAAAAGGAGATGGTTTTAAAGATTTTTGATTGATGAAGCTTTAGCATTTCAAGCCTTATTGGAAAATTAAACACATGGTACTGATGGGGGTATTCTAAGCACTGGACTTCACATATCAGTTTTCGAAGATTAGGTGTTTTTCTCAACATCAATTCTGCATCCTCAACACGAGAAAAAATATCGTCGTTTCTCTTTTTAAATAAAACACTATGTTGAAAATGAGTAAATGTCTATAGTGCCTTTCATTTATTTTTCTTACCGGAAGAAAAATATCCCTTTGTCAACCATATGTCCGATTGGTCAAGGTTACATCAATCTATGGTATCCTAGTAGTAAAGAAGAAAATTTACGATTTTGACGTTTTGTATAATGAAAGTTAGTGCGTAGAATATATACTATTCCAATTTCAACGTATGTGAAAGTGTAAGGCTAGAGCTAGACACAACATTTAAGAATAAAAAAAAGATTTTTTAAACTTATCTAAAAGCTCTCCGGTTTCAACTTATATGATATTTTTTTATTTGATAATATAATCAATCTATTTTAATCTTTCTTGCAAGAGTACTCCAAATATGTCGACTTCTTCTAATACATTGCTTTTATATGAAAACTTTATATATATATTTTTACAAATAGTACTCGATACGTATTAAAAACCTATAACTATTACTAAAACAAAGGCAACCCACCCCACTTGCACACACACAACCCTGTTGGATATATTTTGTGGAAACGGGCACAATCGACTTCTCACAGCTCGAATTTTATTATACAAAGTAAGTACCCACTTTGATCTTACAATTCTTACACACAATATTTCTTGCACTCACATTCTAGCAACTCTTTCTTAATTATCACCCACTTGTTGTTTGCTCTCTTGCTTTATTACAACCACCTGTATTTATAGGTGGGGATGGAATAATCTAGTTAAGAATATTTTCTACTCTGTTCTAGAATGTTTCTCTAACTACTTAATTCTAGAACTAATCCTATCTAGAACATTTCTAGACTCTTCTTTTTAGAATACTCATTCTAGAGATCTTCCTTCAATTCTCTATAACTTCAGAATATTCTAGATTTTTCTGGACTTATCTTAAGTAAATAATTAAGTTGGTGATGAATTCTTAACACGGACCACTCTTAACACAAAAACAAAGTCATTGCTGGCATACAAAGATGAAGTGCCAAAGAATATTCAAAAGTATTCAAGGAAGCCAGACAGATAAAACGCAAAGACGAATCTAAAATTTAAATTTATAAATTTTACATTCATATAATTTAAATCAAAACTATCAGATTCCATCAAATATATATGTTCCTTCCTTAATTAAACTATGAAATATAGCATTGAATAAATACAACAAATGACAGACTAACTTGCACATTATGTTCCCAATTGCTTCAGTTAAAGACTCTTTCTATCAAACACTGGAAAATAAGTAAGAAACATCTGCCGGACGGTTTACAGAAATTACATGTTATATTCCAAATTGCTTTACCTACAAACTCTGCATACCCTGTTAAAGAAAAACTCAATGAGTTAATAGCTCAATATATATAGTTATAGTTGTCTAGACTCCAGAATATTTAGAGCTACAAAACATACATAAACAAACGATCCCACAAAGTTATGATCTTTCTCTTTTTGGTGTCAAATTTTTAGCTCCAGGAATAAACATTTTAGTTTAAGACCATAACAACACAAGTACACAACCAACACCATACCTAGTGTGATCCCACAAATAGGGGTCTGAGGAGGGTAGAGTATATGCAAATCTTACCTCAACTTCACGGAGGTAGAGAGACTGTTTCCAAAAGATTCTCGGCTCAAGTAACGCATATCAAGGCTGTTGAAAATACAGGAGTAAAGCACACATAACAAATAATACAGATTTTAGTTTATGGCCAATAAATATTTTTTTCTTTTGATATAGAAACTTACTTTGTGTGTGAACTGCCTTAAAAGTGTCCATTTATCATCCAACAAAATCACAGTTGAAAATGAATAAAAACCTTAGATCCTAACTTAAGCAACTAGTTCCTGAACCTTGCTTTGAAATCATCAACAAAACCATTAACTTTGCAGATGTAGTCATCAGTTAGAGGTGGCATTTTGAGTTGAATTTGAATGAATTACAATGGGTCGAACTAATGAATCAACAGATTATTGACCCATCCAAACTTTACTTTGGTCATAACCCAATCCACCCCAACTTGGTCCTACAGTTAATGTTTCTGTGTGTGTGTCATGAATTGGTATTAGAGTAAGCAAAATGACTATAGCACATTTGTGTTGATAAGCTGGGACTATAACCTAGTCTTTTTCTGGAAATCTATCATGGTTGAGTTCACCAGAGCTCAGCATTTCGTTACAGCATGCCACTGTCTATATCTATCATGGTTGAGTTCACCAGAGCTCAGCATTTCGTTACAGCATGCCACTGTCTATAAGTTTCCCCACAACTAATTGAACTTCATTGGCATCCATATCTCCACTGAGTCCAATCACAGTAAGTTTCTTTTCTGTCATATCAACTGAAATTGATTCTACTCCTTTCATATCAGAAAGACAAAAAAGATGAATCAATTTATTTGGTGTACTAAAAAAAAAAAAGGAAAGAAAGAAAAAATAATCAGTACCTGGAAGAGAGTCAAATCTTGTACATGCATTAGCTATCTCTTTGCCATGAGAAATATCGAATTGCAATATCATTTTCTGCAAGAAAACCAAGAGAAAGCCCAAATGTAAAATGACGCCACGAGGGTTAAAGATAACAGTGAAAACAGTTCATAAAGTTTATAGCCGTTATTTCTGATTCATCAGAATCATGCAGAATAAAGCTTTTCTCAGTAGTGTACCTTAATGATGACGAGCTTGAAATTAGTATTTTGATTATCTTCAACTTGTGTTTCTTCTATATCCTTGGCTGACTTGACAACAGATTCATTGCAGTTGTCTACCTCAATGTACTTCAGAGAAAGGATGTCCATGAAACAAGAAGGGATCTCCATAAGATATTTACATCCACGCAAAACCAATTGTTCAAGGTTAGGAAATGCATCATCAGCTACAATCCATTTCATCAAGAACACATATTCTAGTTTCAAGATTTTGAGTTGAGGGAACATGCCATTGCTCACTTTCCATTCCCTATGATCACCAAATACAAGGTGGTACAGTTTGAGTACCTCAAGGTGCTTGAGATGATCAGCAGTTTCTGATAAGAACTGAGAATCCAGATAAAAGCGAGAGAGTTTCAGGTATTTGAGATTTGGTGCAGAGATGTAAAAGGGGATGGTTTTAAAGACTGATGATAGATGAAGCTTTAGTATTTCAAGCCTTATTGGAAAATACAACACATGGTACTTGTGGGGGTATTCTAAGCACTGGACTTCACATATCAGTTTTCGAAGATTAGGTGTTTTTCTCAACATCAATTCTGCATCCTCAACACGAGAAAAGTATGGACTGGAAAGGGTTTCCAAATCATAAAGTTTTGCACAGTTCTCGAGTAATGCTTCTTCATTTTCTGTGCGGAAGTTAGGAATATGCAGATGTCTCAATTTAACCATATCCCAAACTGTACTAGGTAGTAATAGATTGTATAGGCTAGGTTTTAATATAAGAGTTTCAAGGTTCCAAAGATTGGATATGCTTGAAGGAATTGAATTCTGGACAATGTGTGCAGATAAATACCTCAAATAAAGGAGCTCAGTTGGAATAGAATCAATAACAACCTGGTGCTCCAAATCCAATACTTTTAGAAACTTGAAATTTAATAAAATGTGTGAAATTGAAAAAGCATGAGAGGATAAGGGACAACCGACAAAGTATGGGTCATTATTCTTAGAAAGTACAGAGCCAACAAGTGAGCAAGACACACTCCATTCAACAAGATTGTCCATTTCAGTGAAGGCCAGGTGAGAATGCTGCTTGTGAGAGTAAACAGCTTTGGTAGTCTGATCCCTGTGAATATATCAATTAGCAAAATCATATCATTAATTTTCAAATATAGCTTGAAATACTTGATTGATTGAAAGTACCATTACTTATCATATTACCGTTTTATCCATTGTAGAAAATTCTCCTCAGCTGCTCTTTCCTTGCAGAAGTCGAGTAATACATCATGAAGGCGACATGCTTTGACCTTATCATCTGAATCGGCCCTCTGAGTAACCATTACTAGATTTCTTCCAATAAGATTCTCCAAGTAACCTTCTGCTATATCCTCCAAGTTCCTACCTTCACTACTTTTTATAAATGATTCTGATATCCATAACCTTATTAACTTTGAAATGTCAATCACTCTATCCTCTAAAAATGCTCCAAAATAAAGGAAGCAAGACTTAAGATGAAAGGGTAAAACATGATAACTTTGGTCTACAATGGCTCTTGAGTCATTGTGAATGTGGGTACCCAAATTGTTGGCCACTTGTTCCCAACATTCTACTTCCTTTTCCATCTCTGACAGAATACCAGCCACCAAAACAATAGAAAGAGGGAGTTGTCCACACATTTTTGCTATTCTTAGCCCAACATCTTTTAGGAGAGGGGAGCAGCTTTCTTCACCAAACACTTTCTTTTCAAGCAACTTCCAACTTTCATCTTTGTCAAACATACGAAGATGAAGGGGATCACTATGAACACTAGCATATTTGGCAACTTCATGATGTCTTGTTGTTAGAATGATTCTGCTTCTGTTATTGTCATCTGGAAAACAACATCTTAAATCATCCCAAACACTATTTTCCCACACGTCATCAACAAGGATAAGGTACCTTCGGGGAAATAAAGTTTTGCGAAGCATATCAGCTAATTCATTGGCATGAAGTTCTCTACGTACAGAACCCTCACCAATAGCATCACGTAGCAAGGCCAATAACAAGTCCTTATAAGAATATACTTGAGACACACAACATTGTGCACAAATATCAAATTGAGAAACAACTGACCTGTCAGAATAGAGTCTGTTGGCTAAAGTCGTCTTACCTAAACCTGGCATGCCATGAATTGAAATGACATCTTGCCCTTTGGTTCCATTCAGTAGTTTTTTTCTTAAATTTTCTATGACATCCTCAAACCCAACAATCTCTTCATTCATCCTTGGAGTCCTTGCCAATTGTGATGATGTACGAGAAATGACAGTCTTCATTGTATCCTCAACCGTGTTCTTTTCCTGAATCTTTGCTTTGATACAAGTAATCTCCTCTATGATATCCAGGAGCCAACGCTCGAGGCACCAATTAGGAGCTTCTTTGTTAATACAAGCATCAACTACATATTCCACCTCATATGCCTTCCTAATTATCTGTGTAGCACAATCTTCATTCAGTGTCTTGAGCTTATTGTGCGGCTCTTCTGCGACAACCTTCAGGAAAGGTTGCAAGCTCTCAAATTCCGTTTGAATTACTTGAAGTTGATTCTTGAGGAAAGCCAGTGAATCTGAATAACGGCCTTGGAAATCATTCAGATTTTTCAATAGAAAATCGACATAGCCTAGTCCATGAATCCTTGGCAAGTTACAATGAAATGCCTTTTGCATGACAAGGTAGACCATCGCCTTGATAGGCTCAATGTTTCTTGGAAGATCCAAACCAAGTGCTCGGTTCATATCATCCAATAATGTGTCTTCCTTCTCCCCCTTAATATCATATAATGAGTAAATAAGAAGTCCGGCATCAACAATAACAGAATCCATATCTTGAAGATGAAATTCCAGATCTAGTATTGGCAGATGAATGAGATTGTCTCTTAGAAGGCAGAGCATCTCCTGAAGGTTAGACATTTGATCACTCAAACCGACCGTCAGACTGTGTGTTGGAATCTCCACAATGCCACTCTCAGCTACATGCTTCTGTTGAGCTTGTGGTATGGTTGACTTCAAAGCTTGCAGGACATCAATATAAATACTGTTGCCTGGCTGAATGGACTTAATCTTCATTTCCATGAAATCAGAAAGCAAACGACTGACTTCAGTTGGAGCCAAGTCTTGATTTCCGTTGCCATAGACTGGCAAATGCAACCACACAACCATTGCGTTGTGGCTAGCCTCAATTAAAGCGAGAGTATAAAAAGTAGTACGTCTATATTGAGGCTCTATACATTTGCTTGAAACAAAGCAGACAAAAAATCTCAATAACTTCAACTCCTTTAACACTTGTTCTATTTGTTCCTTCATGTGTCCTGGAACAAAAAGCCACGAACATGGATCATTGATCTTCATTAGAACATTGAGGTTCTCCACAAAAACATCGATGACTTCCATCACAAATTTGGGGCTATGCGTATTAACATCATCCACCTTGTTGGCTTCAAGTGATGTTTTTGTTGGGTTTAGGATCTTTTTTCCCTTCCTATGTGGATAAATAAAAGTCTTATTAGGACCAGCCCACTTTAGCCCATAACCCAAAATATTATGTGGCATATATAAGGCTTATTTGGTCTTATTTTCAGAAACACAAGAGAGAAAAATCAAGAGAGATTCGTTTTAGAGATTGAGAGAAAAAGAGAAAAATCCCGTTTTTGCTTCTGGAAATTTTCTGCTCAGGCAGTCCGCTTCAGACAGAGTTTTCTGCTTCGTTAACCGTTGGATCGTGCTCAAATTTGAACTGGGAGTTCTCAGCATCTATTTCTTGCAATTCAACGGTGGAGATCGGATTTGAAGGTCTGTAGCTTCTGATTTGAGGGCGTGAACAGTAGCGCGTTTTTGGGTGAAATCTCTTCTTTAATTCTCTAGTTTTGGTGCAATCTTGATTTGTTGTTGCTCGTTGTTTGGCACTTGTTCTGTGGCTAATT